>JAJPUD010014771.1:0-33491 GCA_023553655.1 Myrmecobius fasciatus
GGAAAATGCCATTAAAAAGAAAATATCATTAAGGAAGAAGCCATAAAGTGGGATTATGGTATACTAACCCTAAAAGTAGTTAGTTATTGTCATTCTTAGCAAGCAGACTAACTCCAAAAGAGTTAGCTATAATAAGGAGAAAGATACCATGAGGTGAGAATGTACTATTGACTAGTTGGCTAAATTCCTAAAGTATTTGAAGTACAATTAAGTCATTTTATAGGGGAACTATAACCTGGGAGTTTGACATCATTACTTGACTTTCTGATTGGACTCTGTGGCTTTATGTTGGTTTCTACTAGATACTTCTATCTGGCATGGGGCTGTAATCAAAAGTCCACTTGAACAAAAGACCTATTTAAGGCTGAGATGTTTCTATCAGCACTCTTCCCTGTTTGCCTCAGGGAGTAGCTAAATTTCCAGATTGTATATAGTAATTTAGGATTTTTGTCAATGCCCATCTAAGCTATGCAGGACTCTTCACTGGGACTGTTGTAATGTAGTTCATATTTTTTGGTTTTTTAGAATTGCTGTGGTTTTAGGGTATCATGTTCCCTAAAGTTTGTTGTCTTGAAGCCTTGTTCATTCCTTAACTCTTCATCATTGCTACCCAACAAAAAGGCTCATAGATTTAATATTAGAACTGAGAGAAATTGTTTTCCTATTATGTTAATAACCAATAATTAAATTAAGATATAAGCTTTTCTCCTTTATTTTTCTCATTTAACACCCAGTCCCTATAAAAAGTCAATCTCTGAAAGATTTGACTGATTGATGACATTACCCTAACCCTCAGAGAATATGCTCTTTAATCTTGGTGGTTTACCACCTAACTAAAAGAGTTAATCTGTTTAGAGTGCAAACTGGATCTATTCTGAGCCAGTTTTTGGAGTGGGGGTGGGAAGAGAAGAATGAGCCCAAATTTTTCATTAAAGTTTAGAGTGACCCAGTTTGTGGAGGAGAAAACTGGTCAAAGTGGTCTGGCTAGAGATGTAAATCCCAGTTCAGATTTCTGGAGGTTCCTGAATCTCATAATCAAGCCTAGCTCTCAGCAAGAGGAATTGAAGATTTCCAACCCATCTCCTCATTAAATTTCCACCAATCTGAGTTGATTTTCACTTGTCAGGGACATTCTCTTTCCAAAAGTATTTAAGATTTTGGGGCTCTCCATGCCTTTGTCTTTCTTCACTTAATTTATTGATTGCCAGCTAAGCTAATTAATAAATTGTTTGTTAATTACACATAACTGTTTCTCAGGATTTTTCTTTTGTTACAGAAGGAAACTTGGAGGTGATTGAGTCCAAGTTCCTCAGGAGAAACCAGTCAAATTATTTGTCCCAGGGTCACACAGCTAATAAGAATTTGAGGTAGCTTTTGAACCCAGGTTTTCCAGGGGATAAGTTCGGCATTTTTCTCAATACATCCCAATGGTTTTTTACAGATATACATAGGATCTTGTTTGAACAAGAAAAAAATAATAGACAGCTGGCAGCATTGGAAAGCTACCATTAGACATGTCACATAAGAAATTAATGTTAGATTATACTTCAAATCGTTTTATTGGAATTTATCAAAGATTTTGCTATCAGTCAGCCCAATTCTTGAGATTAATATACTGAGAGGTTTTAATTTATTTTAAGGCAAACACAACAGAAGGCACTGGAAAGAATTGTGTGGTACCCCCAGACAATGTGTGGTCTAAAGAGTTCTCATAATAAGACCAGGAATCCACTTTGCTTCACCCAAGACTAAAGAACTTGATGAACATGTAGTATTGTTGTGAGTACAAATTTCACCATTATCTTCAGTCATGGGTCTCAGGGTATAAAATTCACAAGAACTTGGTGAGAGGTATGGCAATTTGTATTTCAGATATGTTGTTTACCATAATTTTAAATTATGGTTTCATGTCTTAATGCTATGATTTTAGATATTTTTAGATGGATTGATAGGAATGTCTAACATGAACCATGCTCTTGACTGAAACAAAAGCAAGTGATTTATAATGATTCTAGACAATGAAACTATATTAACTATGGAAACTGCACAATCAATTGCCCAAAATCAATCAACTTTGAAAGACTTAAGAACGATGATGAATGAAATGATCAATCATGATTCTATAAGTTGAATCAACAACCATACTACCTAGTTCACAATAGAGAGGTACATTTTTTGGACATGGTCACTATGAGACTTTGTTTTACTTGATTATGTATATTGTAACAAAGGTTTTGCTTTTCTATTCCCCATCCCCAGAGTTTGGAAGCAATTGGAAGGGGAGAAAATTTAATTTAATTTAAATAATATGCATCACTAAGTATTAAGTATGGAGTTAAGTGCTAGGGATAGAGACAAAAAGTAAAAAAATATCCACTAGGTGGTGCAGTTCATAAATCACTGAGTCCAGAATCAGAAAGTCCAGAATTCAAATCCTACTTCATATTCTAAATAGTTGTGTGACTCTGGACAAATCTCTTCACCTCTAACTGCCTCAGTTTCCCTAACTATAAAATGAGGATAATGACATCTTTCTCACAGGTGTGATAATAACTATAAAGTACTTAGCAAAATTTCTAGCACTTCATAGGCATAACATACTTATTCCTTTCTCTTACTTAATGATAGTTAAGTAGACAAAAAGTCTTAAGAATATCTACAAGAAGAAGACAATCTGTGAGTATCAATCTAGATCAAGGGCCCATTTTTAAAAAACTATTACCTAGGAACCATGTTATCTTAAAAAGTTTCTCTCATTTGGGAAAATTCTATCCTTTTCCTATCCTACTCTGCTGACAGTTTCATAAATGTTCCCTCATTTAGGAAAAGAACATAGGAATATAGAACATGATAAACTATTAAGCATAATCCTCCAAATTTCAATTTTCTTAACATTTGTCACTTTCCAAAGCTTTCCTTTTCATCTCACTCTCATTCAAAAGAAAAAGTAAACTTAAACAAAAGAAACCAATACATTGGTCACATCTGACAATACATGGCTTATTTCATATTTTTGATCTACCATTTCCCTACTGAGAGTTAGGGAATATGCTTCACCAACAGGTATTTTCTTGCCATAACAATGATAATAAAGTCTGGGTGAAGAAATCTTATTGATGAGATTTCTGAAATGGTAAAGTAAAAAGAAACTAAGAAACAAGTATTCTACTCCTGTTCCCAGCAAAAATGACACAAATAAATAATAAAGAAAAGAGAAAAGAGGAAGACAAACACTACACAAATTCTTAAAAATAGCATCAGAGAGAGGTCTAGATGGTGATACTGGATACCAATACACATCAGAGAGAAAGAAATCAGATGAGCTGTTACATGCATTTTTGGACTGAGGTGAGAAAGTACTGAACATTAATAGATAGATGTACTGTACAGGGTTGAAGTGGAGAAATAATCAGAAAAAATTTAAATCATTTTGTCACCATGGCCAACTTCCTGGGAGATAAAAAGAGAAAAGAAAAAGGACCCAAAGCTACTTTCAGTACCGCTGGTATTTGAAGAAGAGTCATTGGAGTGATGGATGGAGATGAAAAAGAAGATGCAGAGATTCTGCATCCAGAATCCATAGGATCATGTTATCCTGAATATCCATCTATAAAAGACATTTGAGATCACTAAATATATAAATATATAGATGAAGCAACTGAGAAATAGAAAGGGGGAGTGGTTTTTTCAGGGTCAAATAGCTAGTAAATGTCGGAGACTGGATTTGAACCAAGGTTCTCCAAAATAATCACAGGAAGAAACAAGTGAAGGACTTTCAGTGGCTAATAGCATCCTCAATCCACAGGCTTACAACAAGGAAATTACAGGTCAGATCATTTCCTATAATCAGCTTTTGTTTTATATCAGCATAGAGTGGCTCAGGGTCACTGTAAAAAAAAGAATATGATTGTTATAGTATTTGTCCCATTCAAAAAAAAGTCCATATAAACAATAAATTTTCTAACGAAAAAAAAATATTGCAGAAAACAAGTCAAAAGCGAGAAACTCTTCTGGATATTCAACATGCCATACCCATTAACTATAGGAATGTCCCAAAGTTCAATTCTGTCTTCTCTCTCTCTCTCTCTTCTCTCTCTTTCTCTCTCTCTCTCTTCCTATCTCTCTCTCTCCCCTCTTCCTTCTCCTCTTCTTCCTCTTCCTCCTTCTCCTCTTCTTCCTCCTCCTCCTCCCTCTTATTCTTTCTCCCCCTCTTCCTCCTCTTCCTTTTTCTCCTTCTTCTCTTCCTCCTTCCCTTCCTTTTTCTCCTTCTCTTTCTTCTTTTTCTACTTCTCTTCTTCCTTCTTTTCATAGGTTAGGTTCTCATTGAGGAGGATCCTACTTCTCCCACTCAAGATCATGAAGGGTTTGGGGCCCTAGTACTGTATCTCACAAGCTCTCTCACCTAATATATTTTCCAGTATCAATCAATGGACTCAACATTTAGGAAAAAGGCATCTAGCAAGAAACTATAGCAAGAACAACAACATCTCCCCAAACCAGAGGACACACTCTCCTTACAAGATTCCTGGAGACAGTGGACTCAAATATAAAGTACAAAAGTTGTCAAGCACAAGAAGAAAGAATGTTTGTGGCCAAGCAATGTGTCACAACTTCTGGCCCTGGGAATCCTTTCCTCCCTTGGTGGAGGCTTCAGGAGTCTTCCCTCAAATGTAGCTCTCTCCTATGCTCTAAGGATTGGTGACTCTCTAGAGTACATAGTTTGAATTTCTTTTCATTATGAGGATTTCTGAAGCTACCACAATCTTCTGATTTCTGTCTTTTGTACACTTGTCTGTAGATGCTACAACTATTATCTCCTCCTCCTCCTCCTCCTCCTCCTCCTCCTATCAGATGGACTTAGCTACTAGCTAGGGCTGTCAGAGTGATCTCTTTTGGCCTTTAAGATCTTTCAAAATTCCCAAAGTTGTGACTGGTCAATTCTGTCTTTAGATCCAATCACATATGACATCATTTTGTATTAGCATTCTTAAATCTTTCAAATGTACATACATATATATGTGTGTGTAAATATACATATATCTAATCTATCTGTTTATCCACCTATTTAATTATGTTTGTCCCTCTATCTCTGTGTGTCTATTACCTATCCATCCATCTAGCTATCTCTCTAGCTATCTTTTTGTTAAAAGTCACTTCTGGTTCAGTATTTCCCAAGTCATAGCTCCTCCAGCTCTGCACTAAGCCTACACAATATCCCCCATTAGTCATTCATGGCCAAAAGTAAGTGCTATTGTATCTTCACAAAATGTCAGATTAGAAGCATACAGGGAAATATCAGCATATGCTCTATGGAACTCCCCAGGAAGCATACTCTGAAGACTCATCCTTTTGCTTTTCCTGTTTCTAGGCTCTGGTTAATTTCTGCCTTGCTTGACTAATAAAATGTTCACCTTTTGCCAATGTAGTTCCCAACCAAGAAATCAGTCTCTGGAATGAATAATGAATGTATGATAGCCTTAGCCTTTCTCCATGATAAGCTGTTTAAAGCCAAGATATTCTTCAGCCTATCCCAATTAAAAAAATCAAAACAAAATAAAACTTTGAGGGTCAGCTTTTCAAACACAACCTGAGCAAATTAAAAAATCCTTTCTTACTCTTTCACACACAATCCTGGCTCAAACCATTCCTACCCTACCTCCTCTTCAAAGTTAGGTTTTCTTTATCTCTGAGGATGATGTACTTTAAGTGAATAATATAAAAACTATATTAAATAATAAAATGTGTGGCACAGATCATAGGATAATAAATTCAGAGTCAAATTATTGAATCTTAACTGAAAGTCCCAAGTCCTTTAACTTCCTCCATCCTTAAGTTTATGTGTCCTCTCTCCTGGATTCAGACACTGCTATATTCAGCCTTAATTACTTATTCCATTTTGTCCTTTTTTCTTGGTAATCAATTCTTTAGACAACTTTGTTCTCCCCTATCCTCTTCCTATTTCCCCACTTCCCAGCCTCAATCTGCTTTAGACCACAAAGTATTTATTCTAGGATTTACTTATAAAGAAAGGGAGAACATAACAAATGAAGTATCATAACAAGATAGTCATTAGGATTGTGAATCTCAAAATTAAGACTAGGTGGTACTGTACTTAAATTCCCCTGATAGCTATCTAGGATTAACATCTTGTTTTTAAATTAGAATGTCTAACTGCAACCATAACTAGGAATTCTTGCACCCAGAATAATGTAATCAGAGCTGCATGTGATATGAATACTACTATGAAAACCTGAGATAGAGTAGATGAAATGGGAAGGTAGGAAGAAGGATTGAAGATGATGATTGTTATTTGAACCCAGTGAACTTAACTTATTATGGAACACAGAAATTATTTTGGAAATCCCTATATGATAGCAGAGCACCTTGGTGTCAATAAAAAGCAGGTAGAGGTATCTTCCTGAGTTCAAATCTGCAGCTCATCTAATTCTGTTTCCTTCAGTTTCCTCATCTGCAAAATAGGCTAGAGAATGAAATATCAAACCATTCCAGTATTTTTCCCAAGAAAACTTCAAATGGGCTCACCAAGAGTTGGACATGACTGCAACAACTGAACAACAAACAAGATGACAATGATAAAGATCCAATCTAGACCGAGTGAATTCTAGAAGAAAGGTGACTGTTAAGTGATGGTGGGAAAAGAAGGGCCATCAGGAGCAAGAGTGTGCCAATTCCTCCTGATGTATATCATGAGGTATGAGGGAAAAAAGAAGTCAGCCCAGAAGAGGATCAAGAGATACAGAATTTTTGAGAGGAAAACCCCTAGATTTTAGTGATCTGCATAAAATCCAGAGAATATGAAAGGAAGAACTTTAGTAGAAGGGCAGGCAGCTTTTTAGTGTAGGGGGTTTGATAGAGGTTGCAGTGATTGTGAATGTGTTTTGCACTTTGATTATATTGCTCTATAAAAAGAAATCTTCATTACAGACTCTGCCTTCTTGCTTTTGTTGCCTTTCCCTTTTTTACAAGACAGATCAGAGGCCAGCAGAATTAAAAGATTAGATGTTGGCCCTTGAATTGGAGACATTTCTTGGACCCTAAGTGCTTGGTAATTAAGAACGTAAATTCACTTCTGGAGAAGCATGATACTTTCAGATGACTATAAGAAACACAAATAATGCAAATTCCTATATCACAACCTCTAAAGGAGAGTAAGGAAATACTAAGTCAGTGACAGCTTCAAGATTCCCTACCTAATAAAAAGTTCAAGAATTCGGAGACAACAGATTCTAGAGATAAAAGATATTATAAAGATAAAAAAGGTAAAAAGATAAAAATGTTTCTAGGTGATACTAGCCATTTCCCCCTCCCTTATTTTGTTTCTTCTCCCTTTGTTAGAATGTTAGCACTACACTGATTGCTCAAATAAAGTTACTTTACTAGGTTTCTATGGACTCTTGTATTTGTATTTCTAACTTCCTTTATTGAAAATATTTAGAAAACATTTTTAAAATAAACTTTCATTTTTCCCATGTAAAATTATACTCAGGTTTGCTAAGTTTTATTTTTGGTTGTAAGTTAAGTCAATATCAATAAACATTTTTTAAGTACCTACTATATGCCAGGAAATGTGCTAAGCACTGAAAACATAAAAAAAGTAAAAACAAACAAATCTGTTCTTGATGGTAAGGAGCTTACAATCTAATGAGAGAAACAAACTGTAAACAACCCTATTAAATATATAAATGAGATAAAATACAGGATAAATTAGATATAATTTTAGAGAGAAAATATTAACATTAAGGGGTGGTGGTATCAAGGAAAACTTTTTTTTTCATTTTAGTATCCATATTTTCTTGTTGTGTAAGAAAAATTAGACCAAAAGGGAAAAACACCATGAGAAAGAAAACAAACAAACAAACAACAAGATGAAAATACTATGCTTCAATCCATATTCAGTCTCTATAATTCTCTGTCTTGATATGAATGTCACTTTCCATATCAAATCTGTTGGAATTCCTTTGAATCACCTCATTGTTGAAAAGAGCCAAGTCCATTATAGTTCATCACTACATAAGTTTGTTATTGCTGTGTGGTTCTCTTACTTCTATTACTTCACTCACCATCAGTTCATGTAAGTCTCTCCAGGCCTTTCTGAAGTCATCTTGCTGATCATTTCTTATAGAACATAATATTCTATAACATTTATATATCATAACCTACTCAACCGTTCTCCAATTGATGGGCATCCATTCAGTTTCCAGTTTCTAGCCACTACAAAAAGGGCTGCCACAAACATTCTTGCACATGTGGGTCCCTTTCCCTCCTTTATGATCTTTTTTGGAATACAGACCCGGTAGAGACATTGCTGGATCAAAGGATATGCACAGTTTGACAGCTCTTTGGGTACAGTTTCAAAATGTTCTCCAGAATGGTTGGATCAGTTCACAACTCCACTAAGAATGCATCAGTGTACCAGTTTTCCCATATCTACTCCAATCTTTATCATTGTTTTTTCCTGTCATGTTAGCCAATCTGAGAGGTATGAAATGGTGCTTCAGAGTTGTATTAATTTGAATTTCTCTAAACAAGAGTGATTTAGAACATTTTTTCTAGTGACTAGAAAGGGCTTTAATTTCTTCATCTGAAAATTGTATATTCATATCCTTTGATATTTATCAATTGGGGGAGGACTTGTGTTCTTATACATTTGAGTCAGTTTTCTATATATTTTAGATGTAAGTAGCAGTAGCCTTAAGGTCACCCCTTATTTGTGAATTCTGTTACCCAGCTTTCAAAAAAGACTATGGGAACTCCTGGACAGAAAAAGCTTCTGGGGTGGGAATGGAGGGGGTGGTAGACAACAGGATCATAACTCTGACTCTGAACATGAAGAACCATTAAAAAAGCTAAGTAAGCTACAACACGAGGAACTAAAGTACTTGAACTTTTTCTCTGTTATTACTGAGTAGTTTGAACCTTGCAGAAACAATAAGAAACAAAAGTGACTCTAGCACATTCAGGATTTATTTCCTTTTTAGGAAAGCCCAAATCCTCAGGGTAGTACCATAAGGCTAGGTGGGTCTCTAGGATGAATTGAGACTTTTTAATGTGCATTTTACAACTGAAGAAACTAAGGCAGAGGTTACAAAGCTATTTAGCATCTGAGGAAAAAATTGGATTCAGGTGTTCTTGATTTCCCTAGTGTTCTATCAATTGTACTACCTATCAACTGCCTCTGGTTCCTTGAATTCACATTCTTTCCATCTACAGAGTATTTATAAGTAAGGATAATTTTATTTTATCTGCAGGAAAGTGGGACTCACTAAAGAGGCAGAATTCCATTGATTGTGGTCTCCTTAAAATACTATGTGACTCTTCCACCTTTCCTATGGAATGGAATAAAGACCATACTAGACCCAATATGCATTAATATGATGAGTGCTTTTATAAGAGCTATAAACTCTTTATAGGAGCTGAATCTCTATCTATGGAGAATTAAACATGAGATATAGTCAAGAAATATTCTGATACTTCACAGAGACAATTCTGGGTCACTCTTGAGACTGAACTCCAGCTATATATCAGACAAGGTTTGGAGTACTGCTTCATGGATTATATTTTAAAGGATCATCTAGAATCTCTGATTCATAGGAGAGGGGTTGCTTTATTCTTTAGTAATTGGATCCTTTCCTTCTTTTGAAGAATATTTTTTAAATTAAGCTTTCTGTTATTCTTTCTGCTTTCATATATTCAACACTTCCTTATCCTCCAGGTGTGGAATAGTCCTTAGCAAGCACTTTGGTATAAATGATCCTAAAGAAACTTTGTAAAATAATGTGTTGAGCAAGGTCCACCCATTTATAGAAGCTCTGGATTTGTACATGAGATTGTTGATTTGGAGAGCATTCAAGAACTGTGCATTGGAGACACTGATGAAAACTCTTTGGAGGGGGAGATGCTTGAAACTGGAGAAGGCAGTCAGGAAAGTGGCTAATTATTTCATCATATGTGTGTGTGTGTGTGTGTGTGTACTCTGGCAGTACACACACACACACACACACACACACACACACACACACACACACACACGAGTACATGGAGCTTTCTTCCTAAGTCCTCAGAGAAAGTAGTATACAGACTGAACAATGACCAAGAGAAAATTTAGTTTGATTTTCACGACATGCAAATTATAGGAAACCGATAGGTAAGGGAGTTAATCAAAAGAGTTCTTTCATCAACTTGATGTGGTTATGGGAGAGTAAGCCCAATTTTCAAGCTTTGCTTTTCCTTATGAAGAGGGCACAAATATGTTTGGCCCATTTGAAACTTACTGGGATTTGCTGGACATGTTTTGTTTGGCTTTCCTATTGTGAAGCACAACTTCATACTGAGCTCATAAAGAGTCATCTAAATCACAGTATTCTCTGCCTTTTCCCTTTTAAGAGGACACATCTAAATATAACAAAACTAAGGTCAGATCTCATTTCCCAGGTTAGAAGTTGGAGCTTTTATACTCTGAGAGCTGTTAATTCCTGCCCTGGAGAAGAGATTTGCCCTCAACCATAAGATTCAAGAAGTGAGTTTTTCTACTCAAAATGTCTAGACATAGGGGACAGAAACATGCTTCTTTCAATTATGTTGCACAGAAGGGAAACCACATTGCCAGGTGGTAAGAATTCCACAAATACAATCTTCTCAGTTTTTGAAAGAACTAGTTTTTAGTTGCCTCATTGGATTCCAAGAGTATGAGTTCTAGAGTTTAGCCTTCCAGGGAGAGAGTATTATCCAGTTGAAAACAAAAGGATAAAGTATATGGGCCCACAAAATGAGAAATATGAAGGAATTAAAGCTGTAACATAGGAGCAAAAGATTTGGACTTTGCTTACAAGTGAATCTTTTGGATTCTGGGGGTCAAATAGGGAAGGGAAATGCAAGCTGTTAGGACAAATGTCTATACAGATATCTGGAGTGAAGTGGGATTAACTTGTCTAGAGATCCAGGTGTATTTCCCCTCTTAGAAGTCAAAGATCTTGGGGAAATATCATGAGTATAGAAGCCTGATATATTCCTCAGGTAAAAAAAATAAAAGGCCTCAGAAATCTGGTGAGGCTAATTCACAGAATGGCATAGAGTCCAGAGAACAATAAGAACTCTTGAGAAAGTAGACTTCTGGGAGGGGCTAGAATTCTATTGAATTTTTTATGACCAACTAAAATGGTCATTTTCTGTAGGTGGAATAAAGGCTATACTGTATCCAAAATTGTTACCTCAAGTGCTTTGCCAGGAACCAGGTTATCTGTATCTGTGGAGATGTACCCAAGAGTCAAGTTTCTTATACTCTGATTTCCTAAGAGTATCTAATAACTAAGTAGAGCTATAAGCCAAGGAGTTATGATTTTGAAAAATGTTCCCAAGATTGGTCTTGGACCTAGAATTCTGGGTTTTAGAATAAAGGAAATATTAACAACCAAAATTTTGCAGTGGGCAAAATAAAAAATGGCAAAGATTAGGGAAAGAGTAAAGCTACAGCTGTTTCCTGTGAAGGAAAAGGTATATATAGGGATAGTAGGGTTGGCAGTTGACAAGCCATCTTCATCTTTGCTACTGATTTTCCAGGCTAAGCAGTGGATATGAGCAATCAATACACCTCATTGGAAAATTGAGCACATTTGATTTATGCGAAAGTCACAGTATCCTGGGTATGCTTCCATTCATGTCAGTCCCTAGGTTAAAACTGATTGCACCATACTATGCTGTATGTCTAACTCAGAGGATAGTAAAAGTATTTGCCATTGAACACGGACAAGGCAATTCCACCTAGATGACCTGGATTAAGTTTATAGCTCCATTCTTATAGCCACAGAGCTCCATTATCTAATGTTCTTTGGTTCTTATGGAAGAAGCTTTGTTTTATTTTTTTAAAATTTATGTACATCCTAAACTATAGGTTAATCTCAAATTCTTTTTCTCTTTCACTAAGGGAATGAGACAAAATAGAAAATGTTGTTCCCATTATGCTTCCCAGATCCCCAATCAGAATATGCATGAATCCTTACCTATTTGCAAAAAAAAATTTCTTCCCACAGCCCCTACTTGAACATCTCGATGTTATTTCCCTCATGAGTAAATATTGTACTGTCTGAAATTGAGATGTACTTCAATGCTGCAACAATTCTGGGAAGATACCTATAACATGTTAACCATGACTTCCTTTTGTAGATTGGGGTGAAGAATATTAACCAGAGACAGATGATGTAAAATAATGTTTCAAAATTTACAGAATTTTCAACAAAAAACTGTTCTAATAACATTAAAGGTCATGTGATGTGGTGTGAGAGTGGGAATGAGATATTCTCGTTCAGAGAAATTTTATTCATGACTTTTTTTAGTAGCTCAGATCAGTTTTTAACTAATGTTTTAAAGATTTGAAATTATTTTAAAGTATCTAAATAACATTAAACTGAAAAAAACTTGACAGTTATATGGATAACTATTCAATTGAGGAGGAACCAATTTGGATAGAAAGGAGAGAAATCAAAAAGGCATATAAATGACACCACTCCATTTCATTGATTTTATGAACATTTATTTGAACATTTATTTGACATTTAAACATTGATAAACATTTAGGATATCAACATATACATGCATAATATAATTAGGTTACGGCACTCCACAATAGATTTACGGGGACGATAACTTAGTTGGATAACTAAGTCGTTTACGGCACAAATTCACCAGCACCAATCGCGATATAGCCCTTAGCCCCAAATGGTTTTTAACTCTAGAGTTTCATAGAGTTTTACTCTATAGTTTACTCTACAGTTACTTATCCTATAGTTAAAAAGAGAAATAACATCAAATAGAGAAAGATACATTTAACATAGATATTAGTATCAGTTTAAGATTTATGTAGGGCCAAGAATGTATTAAGCAGCTACTGACAATCTAGAAAGGACAATCTAAGAATTACTTAAAACTACTGGCGCTGAACAACAAGAACATTGAAGGTAAAGGTATACAGAGTTTGGGGGTTGGATTTTTTTTTTTTTGGCATACTTAAAAGAACTACATTTACTCAGGTTTTTTTTTTTTGTTTGTTTTTGGGTTTTTTTTTTTGCATTTTTACAGTGTTACATTGTCACAAAAATACACATCATTATCACTGGAAGGGACCATAGACCCTTCTTTTACAAACACACAAATTTACAATTTGGCATATTAACATTGTGCCAATTTCATAGGACCCAGGGGCCCTGAGAGGTGCTAAGTGATTTGAGAGAGCTTTTGCTTCACTCAGTGATCTTCACTCTTTGCTCCTCTACAAGGACCTCCAATTCAGTATGTTCCCAAAGGAAATTCTTAGACATAATGTTAAGGAAAATTTAATGTCTAAGATTTGACACCCATTGATCTCATTTAGTTATGAGAATGGGACATCTGAAAATTGATTTGAAGTCTTTGGGGGAAAGGACACTCCATAATTATTGAAAATTATAAAAAATAAACAAAACCCAAGAGCTCTAATTTGGACTAGCAGTACATGAGACACAGGCCCGAGTTACTCTGCCTCAAATCAACTGCTATAGGTTCCATAAAATAGGAGAATGGTTTAAAATATAATTCAACTCAATTTTTTTCTTTCATATTCAAGACACTAGCTGTTTCCTTTAAATGTGTCTCTCTACTTCAGGGAATCTTGTCGTCAAAAGACTCTAATCCAGCCTACTACCTCACTTTCCCATTCAATTGGACAAGTGGACTCCATTAAAAAATGAAGTGAGCAATCTGCGCCTGGGATCCTAGTTGCCTGGTAATGTTGTTATAAGGAGCAAAACGGCCCAAAGGGAGCACCCGGGAAGATACTCACTGAATTCTCTCTCACAATCTCTTGCACACAGCCACCTTCTGTGGATAAAGCCTTTGTACAACCTCTCAGCACCAATGCAAATCCTTTACAGTTTGAGATCGCAAAAATGTTAGAATTAGCCAATAAATTTCATGGAAGGGTTAGTATATATGTAGTACCAATCTAGGTGCTGTGAGGTTATATAGAGAAGTACATGTCTGGTCCTGACCCTCAAGTAGTTTAAAATCTAGTTGGGGAAAAAAGATACACACATACATAAAAAGTTAAATTACAACTCAGAACAATGAATAAATCTTTGTAAGGCAGCATACAATTAAGTAAAAGATGAACAGTATGAAAAGTGTATTATGAGTTTATATAATTGTCCTTTTTCAGTAGTCAGAAAAGATAAAGAAAGTAGATTTGGGGCAGGCCTTGACAAAATGTAGATTCTAAAGGAAAAAACTTACTGTAAAATATTTCCTAGGTAAATAGTTTTGGTATATATTCGAACATTTTATTTGAAAGGTAAATTCCAAAGAATAATTTTTTTGTGTATATTACATTTGTATAACATCAGATTTAAAGAACAAGAGGGGAGGAATGAGGAAAAAACCCAATAGTTGTGTCAATGTTACATCTACTTAAGAATATAATTTATCAGGATTCAGAAAAACTTTATCAATAGACGAAACAAAATATGGATTTCTTTGTTTTTTTTCTTTTGGGTGTATAACTGAATTTTGCAGATAATGCTTTCATTTTAGAATTCTTAACATTTTTTATTTGTTCTGGAGATCTAGATCTCTGTGCAATCTTTGGCAATAAAGTAAGAAAATACCTATAAATGATTTTCTAATTATCATGCAGAATAATTACATAAGTAGAACATCAAATTGCTTCTCGATTTAGTCTCCCCTTTTATAATCGTCCAACTAATGCAATTAAGATGCAACAGATGGATTTAAACTAAACAATCTAGGAAACTGAATGTTGATAAATATTAAATAATATACAGTGAGGCATTAGATTCATTGCTATATAATTGATTGGCTTTGACCTTGGGTACATATTAATGATTTGGAAAGTTTATACTAAGGATGAGATATTGGGTCCAAGCATTCAACTGAGCTCTATTCCTCAGCAGCAGAATGATGTTTCATCTGAACTAGAGGCATCTGTATACTTTCACGTAAAGTTTTCCTGACCACTTTAGAAATCACACAGCCAGTCACTTAAAAGCTTCTAACCAAGTGGATGTAAGTCACACTAACTGAACATGGCTGAGTGGCTGCCATCTATGAAAAAAACGACTGTACCCAGGATTGTGGTATTATGCATTTTTCTGATTCAATGTATTTACAAACATACAAAACTCGACAGTATTGATCAAATTAATGCCTAGCTATTTTCTTTAACTTTTAAATATTATTAAAATTCACTTGATTACATATATTCTACAACATACTCAATATTGTAATGTTGGTATTTACATTTGGCCAAAAGAAAATTATACGTTAAATAAAAATTGCTTAGCTTCGAATGGGTAGCAACATTCATCACAATCTGTAATATCTGAACCTAACAATGTCAAACCACCTCTTAGAAGTGATATTGTTCGACAATGCAGGCAGGTGTATCTTAACAATAGCAGTGAGATGTAGAATAAAGCACATTCACTCCAGCGGACTATTGAGAACCCTTTAGAGTTTTCTTTCCCCAAACTTGTTAGAGACCACCTTCACTTATCCATCACTCTTTAATTGGGGTTCTATGCTAACAAGCAGATTTTTTGCTTTGGGCTTGTTTTTTGTATGTTTTTCTCCATTAGTATCTGACTCGCCTATGATCCTAGGATCACCTCTCTGTTTGGTATGGCATCTGTCTCCACAAGAAAAAAGAAGACACAGTTATGAGAGAGGTTACCACATAAGCAACAAAATAACTTGGTTTTTATTCTTCTGAGTTCACACATGTCACATTTACTTCAAAATGTAATTTGATCATTGAATACTATTCTGATTTTATATTTCCTTTTTCCTCTGGTATGCTCATCTACATCTCTAGTACTTGCTACACATCAAACTTAGTATTTTGTACTAATACTATATGCAACCAAACCTTAACTATCCTGATTCTGCTAAGATTTATTCATAGTATAAACATTTCTAAGGCCATTTTATTCGTCTTAGAGTTTGGAATCAGAGCCCCCTTTCAGGAATAAAGGACCCATTGATTAGATTAACTTTTGATAGGTTTTGTTTGTTTGTTTGAACCAGATAAAATATTGTATTTCCAATATAGATATTTCTGATTCAGCATCCACTCAATCTCATGAAGAAACAGTCAAAAAGTTGGCAGCTATGATGCTCAACATCTAAACCAAGATGCCCCTAATTCTATAGCATGCAAGAGTATAGTTGCTAAGAAGTTCAACTGACCATCCATTTTAAAAGGTGTTAAATAAACTGGTACAGGTAAAGAAATAAGTTTAATTGGATTAAATTGAAGTTATGTATTGATATGATTTCAATCACTGAGGGAGAGTATTGAGGAAATCATTTTTAAGTCTCAATTTATTTTGTTGTAATTTTAAAGGTCTTTCAACTTTATGTACTAGAAAATAATCATACATGGTATCATTTTAAAAAAAATACATGAACTAAACTGGGAGACTGATGGGATGGTATACTTTTGATTAAAATTAGAACTGGTAATTATTAATAAAATTTGTTTTTTTTGTTCCAATTGTTTAGGAATCAAGAGGGACATATATAGGATTCCCTTGCATTTTAGGGCATCATGACCACAAATATATACACAGGGCATGCCATTTAATTGTCTTCCCACTGCAGCGTGAAAAGTATTTAATATAGACTTTCAGTTAATTAGCCATTGTGTAAGGCTTTAAGATGGTAAGATGTTAATTTTGCTTATGTAATCTTTGGACCCTCACAACAACCCTGTGAGGTAAGTACTACAGGTATTAGTATCCCCATCTTAAGGATGAGGAAACTAGAGGCTTAGAGAGGTACAAGATGACTTACCTCGCCTCTCACAATGCTCTGATGACATTAAGCATTTAGCACACTGTAGTACCACCTTAAGGATATACTCTTTCCCATGGCATGTTCAAAAAAAATAAATAAATAGAAATGAGGGTACAGTGAATAGAAAAGAATCTAAAAAGGGTAAAAGCCTTTTAAAATAATCAGTATATAATGATATTTAAGAATTTCTCAAAGGGAGGGGATGCCTAGAAAGTATTACTTGTGAATTGTCAAATTTAAAATTTAATCAGACTTTGAGCTCTCCTGTTAGATTTTTTAAAAAATTCATTTCCCATGTGCATATGGCTTCTTAAATGATTTTGACTCATTAAATGTTGGATCCTGCAAAGTATGATTAATTCCATAAAGACTCAGCCAACAATTTGATTTGCCTCAGGATAATCTCACCTCATCAAGTTTTCTTTTAAAGATGGGACTTGATAAGAAGAAGGTCCCTTCTTAATTAATAGAATATAAATGAAGGTATCTTACATGGTTAACTTACAGCTATTCAAGATCAATCCACTAATTTTTTTAAACTTTTACATTTTTCTTGTTTATTCTTTTTCACCTGTACTATAGACCAAGTTGTGAAGTAAATGCTAGTAGGAATGCCAAGTGAAATGTTGTATACTTATAAATGAAGATGCACTGTACATCTGGGATAAGGGGGAAGTAGTTGAATGGGGAAAAAATCTTGCATCAAATTTTTCTGATAAGGATTTGGTATCCAAGATATATAAACAATTAACAGATATATATACATATATATATATATATATATGTCTCGTAGATCAATGTATGAAAAAATAACAATCACCTCAAAGTACAATTAGGCTATTTTGCTCCTGCACGGATAAAGTAAAAAATGAATAACTTACCTTTATAGCTGTGCATTTACCCTGCAAGGATTCAAACTGGCTACATTCAGATACCTTCAGTATAAATTTTCCAGATCTATGAACCCAAAACTCATGTTTTAAAAGAAACTATTTGCCAGATTTTATTTGATTAACATTTTAGTAATATGGTCTTGTACAGGGTTTTCAAAAATTCCTTGTGGACTTGTAAATTTCATTACCATAGAAATGATCTGTAAAAACTGATTTAAAACAAATCTATTCAAATTTAGGACAATGGCATTATATGGCTGGACTCTTTTTATAAGAAAAAGTATTCTTATTTCAGATCCAATGATGAAAGAAAAAAGGCTATCATAGATAAGCTATGCCAAAGCTAACAGAATTTTAGTCTGTCTTTTTAGTGCCCAATTGTTCCAATGAATGATCTACATACATTGTGAATGTATAGCAGATCTCGAGTTATTTTTTCCAAGATAAATTATTTGATAGAAGAAGATCAACTGTACTATTCTCTAATCACTTTCTTTCAATTGAAGGTGGGTAGAGATAAAAGTAATTTTGCTAAGAACAGATTTTTTTCGATAGAATTTAGAACTAGAATTGCCGATGCAATCAACTTTCAAGAAAACACAAGTCACAGCCTGTCTGCGTTACAGATTCTTCAACTCTAAAATGAGAGGACTAGACCAGATAGATAATTCATGAGGCTCCATTAGGATCTCAGATCTAGAGCTGGTCAAAAACTATCTACCTACAATCTCATTTCACAAATGAGACTCAGAAAAATTAACTGATTTGTCCAAAGTCACATAGGTAGTACTATTTGGACTGTGGTTCTTGTCGGCTTTAATTTTTGTTAACTTTGTTTGCATAGATGTTGTACTACCTGTGTGACCCTGGGCAAGACATTTAACCTTCCAGAGCCAGGTTTAACATTGGTAAAATGAGAGCATGTCTTAGATGGTCCTCTGCAGGCCCTCCCAGCTCTTTAGGGGTCTTATCAATTACCTCTCTAGTCTGACTGTCATTTTCAGTCTGAGGAACCTGAAGCCCAGACTGGTTCTGATTACTATTAAAGCCTCTGATCTTATACCTCACATGTGTGGTAAAGTAATATTTATCATAAGAATGCTTAATGAATGAAAGATAGTAAATTTTATAAAGATTTTTGATGTGGAATGGATATTACAGTTTTACACTTAGAAGGTTTTTTTTTTTGTTTTTGATTGACCAACTTAGTGAAGATGGAAGACAATTTTCTTGTACTTACCCCAAAATCAAGTAACGTCAGTCACTGTATTTGAGTCACAATACCTAGTTATCTTTAATTGCCAAAGAATGCATGGTTTTTCTTCTGTCATCTCCATTTGCTAAATTTTAAAAATCAATGTGGGTCAGGATTTTTGAAAATTATTTGATCGATTTACAAAAGTCATTTCCAAACAATTACATTTAATTTAAAATAAACAAACTTTATTTATTTACTTTCCCATATATCCTCAATGGGACTTCAAAATCTTATTTTGCTGGATTTAACACAAATGCTCTAAGTCAATCAATGGTTCAACATGATGAAATCCTGTTTAATCCCTGATGAAAGGTAGTCTATTTCTGCTATTTAAATCCATGTTATGGGGGGAGAGGGGGAGAGAGAGAAAAAAAAAACTTCAGGATTATAATCAAAGTGTTAAGTGACACATAATTTAAAAGTTTAAGTTGTTAGAGGGTTTTGTTTTTGTTTTCTTTTCAATCACATCTAATTTTTTGTTAGGAGAGTATATGTCACTATTTCAATAAAGTTCACAAATATCTGCCAATTGAATAATGAATTATTTTACAGTAAGTGTTTTAATCTTTAGCAAGTTTGTTTTCTTTAGTAACTAGACTAAGGAATCACGTTTTTTTGAGGAGCTCTGTCATCTGTTTCTGTAGTGAGCTCATGAAACATGATCTGTCTAGTAGTAGGGTCTATACTGGGAGCAGTGCCCACCACCCCTAGAGTGATGGCCCTGGAAGTGCTGGTAGTGTGCATTGTGCACATGCTGAGACAGCCCAGACCAAGCCACATGCTGAGAGGGGTGAGCCTGATAATGGTGCATGTCAAAGTACTGAGGAGCCAGCTGATAGGAATGCTGCATGAGAGAATTGTCTTGCCTGGGCTGAGGAGCAAACAGAGAGGGAGGGGCATCCTGGGCCAACCTGTGCTCAGCATTGTAAAACTGCCCCGCTGTCTGGGACCTGGAGTGGCTGGACTTGTGGTGTCTGCCCCGGGAGAATTCTCGGTGGTACTCGCGTTTGCTGTAGCAGCTCCTTCCAGCCTCTCGAGGCTGGGGGCACCAATGAACAGGTGCCTCTCCTCCATAAGCACCTAGCAAGGGAAAAACAGCCATATACAGAAAAGCAAAAACAAAACAAAATTCTAATACAACTAAGATACATACATACATATGTGTATATATATATATATAGGCATATCTTTTCTCCCCAGTGGACCTTCTGTACTTACTCAAAAGGCAACAAAACTCCAACAAATCGTTCTCTGTGATTTTTCCTATCATTTCCCACATTATCCAGTAGTTACAGAACAGAAAGCATATGGGTTTAAAACATTTGAATGAAAAAGAATTCAAGATAGCTCTGGGTTTTTCATATTACTTTTTTAAAATTGCTGTGAAATCCATTTTCTGGACTAAGCAATTCCCAAGTAATGTTACATTTACACACCGAGATTCTGATAGTCAGGCCGGTACTCAGCAGCAGGTCTGTACTCCTGGTGGTACTCAGCAGCAGTGGTGGCAGCGGCAGCAGCAGCGGCAGCAGCACGGTATTCCTGTGGGTATTCCTGGGGGAATTCCTGGTATTCCTGGGGGAATTCCTGCTGCCCATACTCTACCTGCCCAAATTCTGCCTGGCCATATTCCTGACCCCCAAACTCCTGACCGAACTCCTGGCCAAACTCCGGGCAGTATTCCTGCCGGAACTCCTGCTGGAGAAGCTGCCTATGATCATGCTGGACCATCTGCCTGCGATCCTGCCTGTGATCATGGCGGCTGGAGTGCCTGTGATCATGTCTGCTAGACTTCCTCTGATCCTGTCGGCCACCTTTCCTCTGATCTCTGTGTGCACCCTGTCTGCTTTCCTGCTGGGTAGTTGTTCGTTCCCGGGCACCCAGTCTAGTGTCCTGACGGGCACCCAGTCTAGTGTCCTGGCGAGAAGCCTGCCTAGTCTCCTGTTTGTTCTCCTGCTTCTCTTCCTGCTTCTCCTCCTGAGCCTCCTCCTGAGCCTCCTCCTGCTTCTCCTCCTGAGCCTCCTCCTGAGCCTCCTCCTGCCTAATCTCCTGGAGGGCAAGCTGCCTGGATTCTGCTCTGAAACCCTTTCGACCATCTCTGCTGTAGCTGGATCTGCTCTTTGACCTGTACTCTGCCCTCTGCTTCTTCCGATTCCGTCCGTAGTACTTCTTTTTGCTCTTAGCTGCTTTTTCTTTTTCATCATCACTGAAATCAATAGCCTGTAGGGTGAAAAAGTACATTATCCTAAACTACATGATAATCTCATTGATCCCTGAAGCAATTAATACATAAGAGGGATTCCAGATCTACATTTTTAAAAATGCATTATGTTAATTAAATAAGCAAAATTCAAGTTCACCAAGTTAAGCAATGTTAATTTTGGTTTCAGTAATGAGAACTATTATTTGTATTAATAGTTCATAATGTTTGATGATGAACTGGCAAGATAAATTTCAAAGCATTTCTGGAAATCCATTAACCTACCTACACTGCATAGAAAAATGACCTTAAACCTAGGAACACTTGGCTCCATTTTCTGCCTCTCATACATACTAGTTATGTTACTCCAGTGAAGATTCTTAAAATCTCTTGATGCTTTAATGCAACCTTCCCAGGTCATGAAGTTTCAGAGAAAGTAATGACTCTCTTTATTCAGCAGTTGCTAACATTAATGAAATCAATGGTCTGGTTCCCTAAAAGTGTGATAAATCAGAAAAAAATGGACTTACTTCAGGTGGAGGCTCTAGGTCATTCTTCCAAGAAGCATCAGAACCCCTATCCCTAGAAAGGTGGGGGGGGAAAGCAATGCATATTATGTAATGATATACCCTCAAGGAAGAGAGAAAATCGTAATAAAACAAACAGCAAACACTATAAAAAATAGAAGCACTAAAACCATGAAATGTAGCTATGACAATTAAAATTATGTTAAGAAATACTTACCTAATCCTGTCTGTGAATATGTATCGAGTGAAGTGCTGGATCGAGGGGGCAAAATACATGATATCCCGGATTTTGATATCCTTTCTCTTGATATGTTCCAAGCAACTGAACCGCAGGACATAGAAGGGATGTGCAACAGGCCCAAAGATTTCGAAAATCTGAGGGTAGAGCATTAGGAGAGGAGTAAACATCAGAATGTGCAACAACAACAAACAAAAGGGTCAGCTTAGCTTTAAACTCAATTTGATATTTCTAGAGCAAAGATTTAAAGGCCATTTTGTCGAGGTTAACATAATTCAAATAGAGTGTTCAAGGAGTAGGTATGTTATTGAAGAGACCTGTATCCTAACTGCTACTCACTGTGAAAATTATAATCTCTTTTCTCAGTTATTAGGAGGAAAAAAAATCTGTCGATATGACACTGTCAAATACTTTGGGCAAAATTTTATTTTTAAAAATCTGTACAAACCTTTCCAGCAGCATGTCGGTTGCTCTTGAAGATCATGCTATCTTCACAAACTGGTGGTAGGTCAGTCACAGATTCAATTATCACTGAAAAACCAGACCAAAGAAATAATCAGCTGCATTTAAAAGAAACTTTAGTCAAATGTAGTTTAGATGTAAATGTAAATGTAATGTTAAAGCTGATAATTTCAATGCAAGTTAAAACAAAAATTGAAGGCAGGATCTTATACCTTAAAACCTATTCTTGGATATGAGAAGTATGCTATTAGCTAAGAAGAGGTCTTACTGTTTATACAACATAGCTAATCCTATAAATCACAAAATTTTTAGAAGTATGAATTCAACTATATTATATGTCACCAAATGTTAGCTTTGAGCATTTACAAAAGCAAAAAAAAAAACAAAAACAAGAACAAAAGCAAAAACCTGAAACATTTTAGCATATCAAAAAAGCTTCATTTTTAGAAATTCTTCCTACATTTAAGACTTTTCCCATTCCCACCCTTACCCCAACCCCATCCCCTAGAGTATTTCCTTTTATCCTGCCCTCAGGCATTATTTGATGACACATGAAAAGCTTTTACAGGACTCAAAGCATCTTCTGCTGGCACAGGTGGTGGAGCAGGTATGGGTTGCACAATAATATGGTCTTTTTCATCACAGCCATCTCTTTGAACTTCCCAGATTCTATTGATTATATTGTACTTTTTTTTTTCTTAAAAAAAAAATAATAATCTAGACCCACTGGAATCTCTCACTGATCTAATTCTGATCTAATAAAATCCTAACAAGAAAATGCAAAGAATAAATACTTTTACATACATATATGGAATAAATTATTTGAAAAGTACAATTAATTTTGTTAGATGAAATATTTATGTGTGGTAATATATTAAATTTATTCATTGGCAATAAAATTAGCGAATTAACAAATTCTGGGTCTCATGGAGCCAGAAATAAAATTGAGGATGAGGGAAGAAGCATTTTGTCTTACATGGCAAATACAATGTTTTATATTTCTTAATTTAAAACAGCTCTACACATTTATCACATTCAAATATGTAAAAAATCACTGAGGACTAAAAGCCAACTTGTGATCCAAGATTGATTTGAGCCTATGCTTTTCATCTTTTAAATAGTCTTTTCTCTAATGACATGGAACAATAAAAGGGAGAACTCCAATTCTTGAGATCTGAATTCTATTCTTAACTCTGATTTGCTATGTGATTTTATTTAAGTTTCTGTGCCTCAATGTCAATGTAATTATGTACTTCTTACCTGACTCACAGGTAACTGTGATGACAAATCACTTCATTTGGTATTTTTCTTCATCATATTTTGGGATAAGTGGTATATTAAATTCTTACATATTTTGAAATTTTGAAAATTGTGTAAACTTTATGTAAAGTACTGACAAAACCAAGAGAATCCAAGAATTTCATGATTCCTAAAGAGCAGTACAAAAATCACAGTACTTAAATATAAAGAAAATCCTTTTTACCTTTTCCTTAATTGATTGCAAGATAAAATAACAAAGAAAATATAGATCACTAAGAAAATGTGTCAAACATTTAAGTACAAATAGTGAATATTATTAACAAAATATTTTACATACCTAGTTTTTCGATAATACCTGAAACCCTCCCAAAGGGCTGTAGTTCAACACTTTCAGGCAGAATGAGAGTCATATCATCTGCTGGAGCAGGTGCCTACAAATAAAAGTGTTAATTTAGCAACTAAAACCAAAAGGGAAATCTACTACTCACACTTATAACAACACTTTGATGTTTACAAGACATTGCATACATGATCTCATATGAATCTCATAATAATCTGAACAAAATAAGTAATTCAAGTCATGCCATTCTCTTTTTACAAACATTTTCCTGATGACACGAGATCTTTCCTACTAGGGATATAGCTGAATCCATATGACCCGGGAGAATGCATGGGGCTATAGGTCAACTTACTTGTTCCCATCCTATCCCACCCAAGAACTGTTTAAAAAAAATAGCACATTGAAGAGAGAAAGAATTCGGTCTGGACTTTGTATTTCAACTTTAACTACACAATTAATCTTAGTTTATCAACAACTCTAGAGAGAGCACTTTAATAAGCTCCTTTGGAAAATCCTTTGATTGTCTAGACACCATCACTAAAAAACATTAATTAATTAAATGTTTAATTGTGCATGATACTGTTAGGCATTGTGCCAATAGAAGCATACTAAGCCATTAAATTCTCCTCTAAAAAGACAATGCTTATTATTTAACGTTTATGACCTCCCTCAGAATTCTCATCCTACTTTTTCCAAAATTACTGTCACTGGTCAAAGGCCATGAGAAGGTATTTGAGAATTAGCTCACAAAAATCCATAAGTCCCATCTCAACAACAAAAAAATTAGTGTAACAAAAATAATTTAAAGGATAAAAAACAATTTTCTGTAATTCACTGATTTACATAATATTTCTGAAAAATAACTTTCCAAATGGAATCATATTTTAAATGCATAAAAGGGATTACTGAAGTAAATTAGGGAAATTATTGCTTCTGGACCACAAAGAATCATTGTCTAAATAATCTATTAAGAAAAATATTTTTACTGAGCAAGATATATCTGCATTTTTATTTTAAGTGGGACATGCAAGGAGAATGCTTTCCCCCACACCCCCAGTCTTTCTCCAATGACTCCAATACCTTATAATGAACTGCCTAACTTTGGGTAGCAGGTAGAGAAATTTTAATTACCCAAACTGCTTGTTTCAATTGCAAAGACTACAAAATGTACAGCTCTTATTAGGGCATTCTCTGTACCTCCATAATGAGTCAAATTTATTTGTACACAAACACATCTTATAATTAATTCTAAGTCTTTTAAGACTTGTGCAGCATATATCATTTCTATGGGTCAGTTATTTCATGTTTAAAAAATATGCTTGCCCCAGAATAATTATGGGTTTGCAATAAACTAAGAAAATTGAGACTTTCTCCCCCATTTAAGCAGGGAAAAAACTAATAATTAGAAGAGTGTAACTTTGAAGCACTACTAGAAATGATATGGCAGCCACATGAAGTGACTATAGTTGATTGTGATGTGATTGATCAATAAATGTCAGTCAATTACAATCCTAGCAATAACTTAAAAAAGTTCCATTCTGCTAGGTTTTGGAGGCATATGTGCATTTAAGTGTTATTTTTCTTAGGTCACTTTTAATTTACCAGAGTCAATTAACTCAAATCTAATCCCATTTTAAAACACACAAAAGTCCCAATATTAAGCAAGTAGGGGTTATCCTATATCACATGTTATGATCAATTAGCACTGGGGCGAATTTTCATTTTCCTATGAGGAATAGAATTTGTTCTTTTCTCTGCTAGAGTACAAGATGTTCATGAAGGCTTCTTGGTTAGAGGTAAAATCTCACAGTATATAAGCAATGTGATAATGGAAAAAAACCC
This sequence comes from Myrmecobius fasciatus, assembly GCA_023553655.1. Lineage (NCBI taxonomy): Eukaryota > Metazoa > Chordata > Mammalia > Dasyuromorphia > Myrmecobiidae > Myrmecobius > Myrmecobius fasciatus. The sequence continues at coordinate 25,881 of JAJPUD010014771.1, forward strand.
AAAAAACCCAGAAGACAGCAAGAATACAAGTTATATGATCACTCACGAATAAACCACACCCTGAAAAATACCTGTCATTTAATCTCGACATTTGTATTGCTTTGACAATTTACCAAAAAACATTTCCATATATATATACATATATATATAAATTATGATGAAATCCACATTTCTATAGTATTTTAAAGTTTTCAAAGTGCTTTTCTCATAACAAAGATGAGACATAAATATTATAACTTTTTCAGAAGTGAGAAGCCTGAAACCAAGATCACAAAGCTAATCAATGCCAGGTCAAGTGTCTTGACTGCACATCCAAAGTCTTTTCATCATCAAAAATGCAATTTCCCATATTTAATCCTAGAACCTTGTTAAGCAGGTAGGACAAGTATTATTATTCCCATTTTAAAGATCAGTGTTAATACTGATGTAAAGTGTAATGTTTCACAGAATAAGGAGAATATGTACTTACTCCTTCATAAAAATTATTTTTTTCATATAGAAAAGTGATGTTATTGACCGACCATCAATAGGTATTATGCCCCATTCTGGTTTTTTTTTGTAAGAATCATATTTTTTTTAGTAAGAAATGTTGCTTCAATTCCATTGTCCAATAGCTAATGAAACCAAAGGACTTGTGGAAGGTCACTGCTATTTATGACATCACCTCAACATCTAAGGGATGTTTCCTAAACATATATGTTTTTTACATTATAGAATTATGATGTTAGGCTATGAAGAGTTTGGGGCTAACAATGTGAAGGCAAAAATGCCTAGCTAAGCCATATGAATTTTAATTAGTAGATCATCTAGAGACATTTAAGATTTGTAAGTAGGAATATGGTATTCATTTTTGATAGGCAAACCCCCCTCCTAATATCACTTCTAAAGGTGGTCAAAATTTTGTTGACTTTGGGGAAAAAACACGATAGGTTTTATGGAATGGCCTCCACTCAAAACAGATCCTATACAGCAGAATTTTTATTTGTTTGTTTCTTTTTGATCTTAACTCTCACGTCCTCATTTGTAAATGGGGAAAATATCAAATATTTAAAATAATATAATTCCTAGTGTTGTGGTGAGGAAAACATTTTGAAAACTATATGAATGCACCATCATTTTAATCATTCTTTCAACACATCTGATATACCCAGAAATGCAATTAAACATGTCAACAATGCTGTCACCCATTTCACTTTCATAGATGGGTAAGACTTAGAATAAACCATTAAAACATCTTTTTTCCCCAAAAATAATCTGATTTTATCTTTCTGCTTAGCTCTCCTTTCTTTTATGCACACTGGTTTCTACAAGTTTTGTTTTCAAGACCTTCCTCAGAAACCTCAGTTGAATCCCAGACATTTGCTTGTAGAACTCTGGCAAAGACATAAGCTAATTTACAATGGTTTCTCTCTGGCCCTTCTGGACATCATTTGTTTGAAATTCTTTAGACCACTCTTTCCATCTTAGCTACTGATATCAGGAACGGAATCCAGTCCTCTTACGGAAAAATTTCCTTTCTCCCTTAGTGAGGACATACCCCTTTTCCTCTTTTCAAAATGGACAAAGAGGTCATGCATCACCTCAAGGGCGGAAGGCATAGTTGGGACGACATTCACTCTTCAGAACAAGGATTTTATTAATTTAGTGGTCAGAGAAATAGCCATATTTAACTTTTCTCCAAAATTAAACCCATTTAAAAGACTTAAGTTTAATAAAAACAAAATCTGTTGGACAAAAGCAAAAATTTATCTTAACTTCTGATAAAGCGCCTCTGAAATTAATATGTAATTTAATTCAACAAAGATTCATTAAACAAATACTAGTTCCAAGTAGCAACCACGCCAGTAGCCTGATAACAAGAAACTAAAGCAGTCTTTATCACAATCATTAAAAAATACAGCAAATAATCCTTAAAAGCAGGCTTTTAAATACTACCCCCCAATCACACCCTCAACACCCCTCCCCCAACCAAGGGGTCAAAAAACCAGATTCTCCCAAATTAAAAAAGCATCAGCGACTTTATGACATCATAATCCATTACCGCATCATTCAAATAAACTTTCCATTAAGCAGTTAAGTAGCCTTATGGTTAGACTTTGCCACAGCCTTAGTGGCAGTGTGCCCTGTGCAAACAAATTTACCACCACCTTTCAAGTAACACTGTTCTCCAAGGCAAAAACCAAGAGGAAACAAACCTAAGATGAAATTAAGTTGCACCTATTTAAATAATATTCCTTAAAAAGGATAGTCACATATGACAAAGACTGTTGTGTTTTTTTTTTTTCACTTTTCCGTTACTTTATGAAAAAAAAGGCAAACTGAGATTTTTAGGTTACAAGGTGACTAATGCCTTTTTAGGACTAGCATAAGGCAGTCATGGATCAAGGTTGCTGGACAACCAAATTTTAAGTATCAGTAAGGTCTGTAAGAGCCTAGAGGTTTTTTAACGCCCCAAATTTCTTTAAGTGAAAGAACCAGTTAAAGGTCTCTATGATTGTTTTTAAAAGATATACATTTTTATGCATTTTATGTATAATTGCAAACAGAGGCAGACAGGAAATAAACAGCCTCATTGATGTTAATTTTAATACTACCAAAACAAACAAGTGACAGCCAGGACCACACTCGCACAATTATATTGAGTCCTAGTCATCTCTAGATGTATTCCAAGTCTTTTAAAAGACACTGGTGGAGTTTAAAAAAAAAGAAAAATATGAACATCTAATCAAATTTCTGTCTGTTTCTTGAACTGTTTTAACTAAAACAATGATTTCCCATTATTGTTGAGCCCAATTCCCTAACCTATGGATCAGAAGGCATAGTGTGTTGCATATAAATCTGTATGGGGAAAGTGTCAGTAACAACTAAGAGGCAGGAAGAATACATTTCTTTGCCTGGGCATTGGGGAATTTAGAGTAAGTAGTACAGAGTATTGAACTGGAGGGTGCTTAAGAGATTTCCAGTCCAAATCAAGCCTCAATTTCAAAGATTAGTAAACTAAGGCAGTCAGCAATATCAACACCTTTAAAGGCTTATTTTTGAGCCTTTTGAGATAGAAAGGTGGGAAATGGGCTCAGTATGTTTGAAAAATTATGTTAAGAAATAAAGGGAACTCAGATCTTACATCAGCAGCAGGTATGTCTTTCTTTTTAAAGCAGAAGATGCTCTTCTGCTTTGGTGCACGTGCCTGACCATCTTCTTCCTCATCATCTGGGCCATGAAGTTCTTGAATTCTACAGGATGCTGCTGAGATTTCAGAATCCGAGTCGCTGTCAGAAAAAAAGTCACAAATTTAGTAAACTCTTTCCACAACACTAAAATCAGAATACATTTTACCCAAATCCAAAACGGAAAATCCTTGGTTTACTACTTCAAAAGACTTGTTTTACTTCTATTTCTTACCTTAAGAAAATTTCATGAATTAAACCCCCCCTCTAAAAAACTGTATCTCTGGTGGCTATTCTAACAGACTGGTATTCTCAGTCAAGATAAATTATCTCCTGCCCAGACGGTCTTTGAAGTTTTTTTTTTTTTTTTCCCCCAATTTGTTGGACACTTATTTAACACCTACCTTCCACCTTTTGCAATCTTGCAGTTCTCATTTCAACAATATTAACTTCAACTAAATCTAGTAAAAAACAGAACTATGAGAGTATTTTTCTCTCCTGAAAAATACTGGGCCCTTCTCTTGATATATTTTCCCTTATAGAGTTTTTAAAGCACCCTTAACTCACCTGCCCTCTTCAGGGACTCGGATTCTTAAATAGGCATATGCACACCCCATCCCGAGAAAAGCAAAGGCTGTTGAAATTTCATAGACTTTACAAGGGACCATCGATAGCTTTCAGAAATGCTTAAAAGGTCAGGGCTAGCCTAGTGAAACCTCACTTTTTTTCGGGTACCATCACACCGGCTAAGTTTCTGCAAAGTATTTTTGAATTTGCTAGAGGGAGCGTTAGAATTCATCTAGCCCAAGAATGAGGGAGGGATAGAGAAGGAAAGTTTCCTTCTCTTTCCCAAGAAGAAGTGGAGTATGCTGCAGTACTGCACTGGCAATATATACTATCTCTAGCCCAGCCCCCTCAGCACGCCCAGCCCCCTCATCCTGCCCACCCTCCTCCTTGCACCCAGTCGGCTAGTCAATCAGGGTAAAGTGCCAATCCTGGACCACGCCCCCTAACCTACACAAAAAATCTATCTCTTCTGCGGTGTAAAGAACACGGCACCTGGGAATAATAAAAAGAAAAACAAAAGGAAAAAACCAAAAAACCTGGGTCTCCAACTCCATTATATAACACTTTTTATCGGGTAAAATCAAAAACAAGTCACTTAGCTTCTTTGAGATAAATTTCCTCATCAAATGAGGAAACTGGAATCTACAGGAACTATTACTATAATTATTAAAATAACAATCCTTTGCTGTAAGAGTAAAATGAAAAAACATATGCAAAGCATTTTGAAAAAATAACTAAGTACTAAATATGAATGCTGTCAGCTATTCTATCCTGTTCTGCCCGAAGACACTAAATCAGTGAAATTTTGCAGAAAAAATTATATTAACTTTCACCATCCAATATAAATCTCAAAGTAAAATTGAACTAATTTAGCAAAGGAGGAATGCTCCAGGTACTCAGGCACCAAAGGTTTCAATAGGGTTAGGCGAAATGTAAGGTTTCTGAAATAAGCTGCAAAAAATAAGTATCAATATCTTGGGTCCAGACTAGATTCCTCTCTCCCTCCTTTTCAATCTGCTCAAAGTATCTGCTACCATATAAATGTACAGTCTGACTGAAGCTTAACCAATAACTAAGGGGAAAAGGGGAGGAGTTAACGATTAAGGATCAAAGAGCACTTTTTTTGGTGGAGGTAGAATCTGTTAGAAGGGTGCAAAATGACTAATTATCTTCCACTTCAGAGAAGAGGGGCAAAATAGTCCCTCAGATTAAACATCTCCTGAAACATCTTTTTTTAGGGGTGGGTAGGACTGCTGCAGGAGAGAAAAGATTCACGATTGGGAGAGCTATGTAGGAGTGATCATCCCACTAACAATCTATAACTCCCCCGTTTAAGGCAATGAAATTTAAGAAGGGAGGGCTAAAAATTATTGCTACATACACAAAACCTGGGGTGAGGGGAGATGAAATGACTAATAACCCCATCACTTTTTATAATGAGAAACTAAAAGTCAAGACTTTGGGGGGAAGCAAAGAGACATCTAGCTACCCAATAAAACATCACAGAGCAATTTTTGGAAGGGCTTAAAAGCACAGGAAAAAAAGGTCAATAAAGAGCTGTAACTAAGAATGAGTACTGATCATTTCATTAAAAATTGAAAAGCAAGTTTCAAAAAGAAAGGAATTGAATCAGGAGAATAAAATATCATTGCTAAATACTCAGGACTTGGGAAAGAATAATTACCCCAATTTAGGGTTGCAAGGCATTTTTGGGGAAGTACAGAGTATAACTAAATATCCCCAAATTGGGAGGAAGAAGAACCAATAGGTCATTCTGATCAAGGATCACAAAACACTTTTTGAGCAAGAGAAAGGAAAAAAAAGGGTATGTTATAATTTGACAAGAAAAAGAGAAGATTTATCAGCCCAATTAAGGATTATTACAATTCTTTTTTTTTTTTTTTTGGTGGGTTAGATTGGAAGCACTACAAGAAGGCAAAACAACATATATTACAAAACAGTTGTGCCGGCGAACAGAGGAAGATAATCACCCCACTAAAAATTGAAAAGCACTTTTAGTGTTGGGGACAGAAATATAAACAATTATTGGTAAATTCCTGTGACTTTGGGAGGAAGGAAGGCTAATCCCCCAGACTAAATGTGCCCCTAAATTACAACTGCCCCTCCCCAACGGAATGGGTGTCAAACAATATTGCTAAACATTTCAGGGGTGGGGGGGAGGAGAACAAGATTACAAGACAAGGAACCATTCAGCCCATTAAGAATAGCAAAGCACTTTTTGACAGTAAAAAGTGCAAAATTCTGATAAGAGAAAAACTCAATTGTCCCAATTAAGGATAGTAAAGTACTTGGAGAAGGGAATTTTGAAGGGGAAGCTAAAAAATTACTGCTAAAGACTTATTTCATGGGGGAAAAAGAAGAGGGCTCTTTGCCCCAATAGACGAGTATTTTTTTTTTAAATAAAGTAGCCAAAACTAAGTTTTTCCTACATACTCGACACTTGGAAGAGAAACACGCCACCTCGACTTACAAAACAGGAAGCATTTTTGAATTGTGCAGTTGGGAAGGGAAAACTTGCCCCATCCATTCATTTGTAACCTGGGCAAAGAGGTGTCTGGGCACAGCAATCCTGGAGAGAACAACAGTTTTGGGGGGAGGAATAAGCGTGGCAGGAGCCATCCAAACTTCTCCTCAAGATCGACGGTTTTGCGGGCAAGTTTTAAAGCCTCCAAAGCCCTTTCTTCGAAAGTTACTGCTCAAGCCCAGATATTTAAGTACGGAAAGAATACAAGACATTTTTTTTTTCTGGAGATGCAGAGACAGAAGGGCAAAAAGTTACATAAGATCCTCCACACTCAGGGACAAAGTGGGGCTCATCAGACACTTTTAGGGGTGGGGGGTGGAAGGGAAGAGATGTCAACAGGTTAAGGGGGAGCCGGGCCTCAGAAAGAGAAGCCCTAGTGAGGAGTGCGCACCCCGGCCACATAGCAGCATGCACCCCATACCCCAGCTCACAGCCCCGCCCCGCCCTCCCCTTCCCGCCCCCCAGGCACACACGCCCATGCCTCAGGGGCTGGGGGGGCCTCTTTTTCACACCTGGCTGAGTCCCAGTTGTGCAGGGGTTTGGCTTGGCTGGGTCCGGGCATGGAGTTATCTTCATAGTCCATGGGCTCTTCCTTGTCCACTTTGCGGGGCTGCTCCCAGACCACCAGGGGCAAGTTGGCATCATCCTCATCCTCATCCTCATCCTCATCCTCACTGTCATCTTCGTCATCGTCAATGATCTTGTGGCTTGGCCCCGGTTTGGGTTCGCACAGTCCTGCCTTGGGATCTCGGATCAGAGAGGAAGGTCCCTCTCCCGGGTCAGGGTCGTTGTCAGGGTCATTTTCGGGGTCGTTGTCACTGGCATGGGTCTCACCGGGATCGGTGGGCTCTACTTTAATGGTCTTGTTCTCCACCTCGGGCTCCTTCTCCATTCCCTTCTTCCCGTCCACTTCCTTCCCCTCTGTCCCATCCACCTCCTTCCCTTCGGTGCCCTCCACCTCCTTCTCTCCTGTCCCCTCCACCTCCTTCTCTTCTGTCCCCTCCATCTCCTTCTCTTCTGTCCCCTCCATCTCCTTCTCTTCTGTCCCCTCCATCTCCTTCCCTTCTGTCCCCTCCATCTCCTTCCCTTCTGTCCCCTCCATCTCCTTCTCTTCTGTCCCCTCCATCTCCTTCCCTTCTGCCCCCTCCATCTCCTTCTCTTCTGTCCCCTCCATCTCCTTCTCTTCTGTCCCCTCCATCTCCTTCCCTTCTGCCCCCTCCATCTCCTTCTCTTCTGTCCCCTCCATCTCCTTCTCTTCTGTCCCCTCCATCTCCTTCCCTTCTGCCCCCTCCATCTCCTTCTCTTCTGTCCCCTCCATCTCCTTCTCTTCTG
>JAJPUD010014772.1:0-10130 GCA_023553655.1 Myrmecobius fasciatus
GAGAGAGAGAGAGAGAGAGAGAGAGAGAGAGAGAGAGAGAGAGAGAAAGAGAGAGACACACAGAGGGACAGAAACGGAGACAGAGAAGGAGAGAGGATTTGATGATATGATTTATATTTATTGGGATATAGAATGTTTATTAATGTACCTTAGTCTATGAGAGCTTTATTCTAAATTTATTGATATAGGAGTCAATTGAGCTATCTCAATTTCTTTAATTCTTTAAAATAGGTAAAGATTTGAAAAATTTTCTAGGATGCTGTATGTGATAAAGGAAATACTATAGAAATGAGCACATTCACAATATTCACAGAAAAGCTCATAGAAAATTCAGATAGCTTAGAGATCATCCACTCTAACCTCCTTGTTTTAGAGAGGAAGAAAATGTGCCCCCCAAAAGTTTAAATAACTTACCTTCCAAATCTGTGGTAGAACCAGGATCAGAACTTATACTTACGGGTGACTAGTTCAGTGCTTTTTCTACAACATTATTGGAATAATATAAACATAGGTCTTTTTTTGCTAAAATATTATCTTTTCAATTCATAGGTTCATTTCTAGATTGTGACTTGCATAAGGGCAAAGGACTGCATCTTAACTGAACTTTGTAAAATTCACAGCCCTCCTCCCTTCCCACAATGGATTGCATGGTGCTCTGCTTATAATCTGGGGACTAATAAATGTTTGTTGAATTTAATTTCTGTCCTCAAAGTGGGAAATTCCTGTCTGGGGCTGATGACTCCTTTATAATTTCAGCCTATTTGACAGATTTGTTGGTAGTACTATTTTTGTTGCCTAGGCAACTTAGCTGGGCAGGGATGGGTGTTCATTGCCATTCCAATTTCAGAGTGCATTAGAATACACTGACCCAGTGATGAAGTAGAAGTCTACAAATAGCTACTTGAAGGGGAAAACAATTATAATTACAAAAATAATAATTATCTACAAAGGAATATCAGTAATACAGAATTATCATTTATAAAAATTCTGATTAGTTCACAGATCACTTATTAGCTTTTTCTCTCCTCTTCATAAAGTTGTATATCACTCCAACCTCATAATAGTACCTTGTAACTAAAGAAGATGAAAAGATTTCACTTATTTTATTTCTATAACATGGCAGGGCTGTAGAAGAATAAGCTCTGTCTTCTCCCAGGGATGACTCTCTTATCTCTGTTTGCATTTAAGTATGTTCCAGAATGTTGAATTTATGGCCAACTGCTTAAATGTAATGTAACCATAAAATAAGCTGTAAACATAAACATTTCCTTAAAGTTTATGTAATATCCAAATCATCTCTTGCCTTTAATCCAAATCATTTAGTTTAGTAATATAAATATAGCATAACAATATAATATAACATTATATATATATATATATATTATTGTCATTTAGTCATTTCAGGCATGTTTTACTCTTCATGATCCCACTCGGGGTTTTCTTGGCAAAGAAATTAAAGTAATTTGCTATTTCCTTCTCCAGCTCATTTTACAGATGAGGAAACCAAGGTAACAGGTTAAGTGATTTGACCTGGTTCATACAGCTTGTAATTGTCTGGATGCAGGATTTGAATTCAGGAATATGAATATTCCTGACTTCAAACTTGACATTCTATTCATTGTGCCAACTAGCTGCCTCACTCTCTAATATAATACAAAATAGCATTCCTAAAAATAGGGTAGTTAGTTTGAGTGTCCTTTGAAATGAAGTTGTAGTGACTTTTGGTCAACAAACCAAGAATAAAGAAAAAAAATCCTATAAATTAGAACTGAGAGTTAATAAGGGAAGAATTTAGATATTTATTCTTTGGTTTTTTTGTATAAAGAGAAATTCACCTAGATTCAAATCCTTGATTTCAATCTAGCTCTTCACCATCACTAATTATTGAATATAAATTGTATGTCGTTTTTATCAGATGTAATAAATTAGGTAAACTTAAATTTTATAACTCAAAATTATAAAATTCAGAGGAATAATGAATGACACCAGGTTATTTATCTTAGTTTACTTTGTCAAGGAAAGCAAAGCCCTTTTTTTTTTTTATTTTAAATTTTTATTTTATTTGCATAACATATGTGTGGGTAATTCTTCAACAATAACCCTTACATAGCTTTCCGTTACAAATTTTCCCCCCAACTCCCCACCCCTCCCCTAGATGGCAGGATATCCACTACATGTTAATTATTTTAAAATATTGGCAAATCGAATATATGTATACATATTTCCAAACTTATCATTGGTGTGCAAGAAAAATCTTATCTACACAAACGATATATCAGATAAAGGAAACACAATGTAAGCAAACATCAATTAAGGAGTATGAGAATGTTATGTTGTGGTCCACATTTCGCATCCCTCTCTCTGGGTGTATATGGCTTTCTTCAGTGAACAATTGGAAGTGGTTTGAAACATATCATTGTTGAAGAGAGCCATGTCCATCAGAATTGATCGTCATATAGTACTGTTGTTGCCGTGTATAATGATCTCCTGGTTCTGCTCATTTCACTCAGCATCAGTTCATGTAAGTCTCTCCAGGCCTCTCTGAAATCATCTTGCTGGTCATTTCTTACAGAACAATAATATTCCATAACATTCATATACCATAATTTATTCAGCCATTCTCCAATTGAAGGGCATCTATTCAATTTCCAGTTTCTAGCCACTACAAAAAGGGCTGCCACAAACATTCTAAGCAAAGCCCTTTTTAAAGAAGGTTTTAGTTTCAATTTTTGGATCTGGTTGAAACTGCTATTTTAGTCAGTGTTCTGTTCTCCCTGATCCCAGATCAAGAATTTTTATTAGCTTCTCTCCTACACCTTTTGCTTCTCCTCTATTTCTACATATTAATTCCAAATCTCTTGATCTTCAAATACATTATCCTAGGTTTTCTCTTCCCACCCCCCTCTTCAATTCAATTCAATTCAATTTAATTTGATAGATATTTAGTAAGCTTATTTATTTATTAAAATTATTAAGACTATTAGTAATTTTTTTTTGTTTTGACTGTTTTGACTCTTCCTTTCCTTTGTTTTTCTTATCTAATATCTGTCATTTCCACTTCTACAACAATATTTTTGGAGCCCTCAAACTCAAAATGAGTGGAGGTGGAGAAATGAATATTTATGACAACAAAAATAGTTTTTTTTTTCCATTTTGTAGGGGAAAAGAGGAGGATCAAAGCATACCTAGATTACTGCTTATAGGGGATGGAATGATGATAATAGAAGATGGCTTGTAATGTTGCACTAAGCTCTTATTTCAGTTCAGTTTTCTTTGCAAAGAAGAAAACCAGTATGGTAAACTAGTAGCAGTAAACAAGAAGTTGAAATCCAAGATAACTGCAGAGAGGGTAAGAGAACATTCATCTGTCCACAAGGCACTCCAAGGAGCTACTGTAGAGGTTACTCAAAGTATTGGGTGCTTTGATTATAAAATCCTTTTTAGTGATCTGTAAAAGATTGTGGAGAGTCAGAGAAGCTCCTCAGTTGGAGATGGGCAAATGTCCCATTTTTTTTAAGGAAGAGGATAAAGTTTTCAAAGTATAGATCTTTGAGCTGAAGTCCTAGTCCTGGTAAAATTCTATGAAGTATCATTAAAGGGATTGTTTCTGAACAAATCAGTGATCAGTAAGAACTTTGAAGGCTAGGTGGGTTAGTAGATAGAGTACTGGGCCTGGAGTCAGAAAAATCCCAGTTCAAATGTGACTTCACTCAATTACTAGCTATATTACCCTAAGCAAGTAACTTAACCTTATTTACCTTAATTGCTTCTTCTGGAAAATGAGCTAGAGAAGGAAATAAAAAACTGCTCTTGTATTTTTGCCAAGAAACAACCTCCCCCCCCAAAAAAAAAAGATATTGTCAAGAACATTTCATGCCAGACTGACCACATTTATTTTTAAATAGAACTATTAGGTTGGTATACTGGGGAAATATCATAGACATAGCATACTTATATTTTATTACAGTATAGGATAAACTTTATTTTTATCCTTATTTAGTATCCCTTTTTTTATTACTCTTCAGATTAAGACTTGCCTTCATGAGTTTTGATCCAGAGAGTGACTGTTACTCTGAGTTCTAGGTTCCTTGTGATGCCAGTCTCTCTCTGTATCAAATGTGTGAGTTTATGTTCAAGATTAAGAAATGAAAGAAAGCCAAGGCTTAGGAAATAATCAGAAATTTCACATCTTAATATCACAATTTTTTTTTCAGGAAGAGAAGTAGAATGTATTGGTTGTGATAAGAATGAAAGATCACAAGTATAACATTGATGTTGCTGTTTGTCCTTCATTCTCAAAAAGGATCATGTCATCATGATGCCATGACTTGCTAGTGAATTGGATTTGAGTGAGGGAAAGCTATGCAAAGTCACCTGCCTTGATTTCTTCTCTATAGCCATCTGAGTCCTATGGCAAGATACAGATCAGATTGACTGAAAAGACCCTGGATGCAGTGGGAGACTTTGGCCTTTTTCAAGTTAAGGTCTTTCCATAATATTACTCATATCTTAAGGGACACAAAATAGTAATTAATAAACATCTAAATATCTAAACCCCAGACAAAAAAACAGAACTAGTAAATATGTAAATCAGCTGTTTATATGTAATAATACCATCATCTAGTTAGAGCAAAAGTCAAAATCTACACAAAGTTGGAAGAAAGCATATAGAAGACACTAAGTGTAGTTACACTAATCTATTTAGCCATGAATTCTAAAAAAAAAAGGGGGGGATTGATAAGAGCAAAGACATTGATTTTAAACATTTCTTAGAGAAGCGTTACTGATAGTTGTTGCAAAGAAGGGGCTAAAGGAGCCAAGAAATCACTTTGGTCTGAAAAACCTTGTGGAAGTATATGTCAACAAAAAGCAAAGACTATTTAGAGTTCTAGTTCATTTAAAATATCATGTTGGAGGACATTATTTTTGCACAACTCTGAAAAGCATTTGGTTAGGGGAGTATGGTAGGATAAAAATTGGGTCAAGATATTATACAATCACAGTATATGCTCCAGTTAATAAGGAATTCTAATGTGGGTGACAAGAAAGCAGGTGTAGATTTCCAGGTGAGCAAAATTTTTCAATAGGGAGGATCCACTTGAAAAGTATATAAGGGACATGTTAGGTATAGCCCTGAAACTTCTCTCACCTAAAGGGACTTTTAGTTATATATTTAAGTCTGCCTTCATCTGCTAGTCACCAAATATAGTCATAAGGGAATAAATCTGCCTGGGATAAGAAGACATGAAAGTTATTTTTTATTTTCGTTTGTTTTTGTTTTTGTTTTTCTGTACCAGTAAAAGGAATTCCCTACATAGATGAGAACATTAGTCTACTGAATTATCAAAGTGCATTAGATAGCTACAAATGAGAGTGTTATATAAAGACTGAAATGTGTGTTGTTGCCAACTGTTAGGGATAAAGGATTTCCCTTATTCCTACACTGTCTTTTATCTTTTCACTTGTTGAATTCCTGTGCCTCCTTCAAAATCTAATTCCCCTTTATCAGGGGATTTTCATTGATCCTAGCCAGTTGATGATAATCTAGTCTTACACCTCATAACAATTTCTTTTTGTGATTCTTTAATGCATTTAATTTGTTCTATCATGCATTATATCTATTTGTGGTGGTATCTTTGAGGGCAAGGACCATGCCAACTAAAATTTATATTTATCAAAATTCCAGATATCCATTAGGTGCTTATTAAATGTTTTATTGTTATGTCCAGTTACTGAAAAAAGTAAGATGAACCTTGTGCTTTTGGGGCTTCTGATTTCTTGGTCTCATATTATTATTTCCATCTAAATAATCTCCAGATGATGTCAACTCAATGAATATTTAAGTGTCTACTTTGTGCAAGACAAAAGAATACAAAGACAAAAACATAACAGTTCCCACCTTCAAGGAGAGAAGGAAGAAGATGATAATATGTATGTTGGTAATTAAATACAAGATATATATATATATACAAGCAATGAAAATAATTTTTAAAAAAGCTAATAGGGTGAGAGATGCGTCTTGAGCCTAAATTATACCTTTACAAAAGGAAGGAAAAGGATAGGGAAAAAATAATTTCAAAAGACATGGGGGAAGAGGGAGAGAAATTCAGATTTGAGGGACTGTTTGTGCAAAGAGATAGAGATAGGAGATAGAATGTCATATATAAAGAATAAGTAGATCCCTCATATCATGGAATTACAGCTTCTTGAAGAATCAAAGATACCTAGAAGTATGATTATTTGTAGGACATCATGGGCCTATTGATGGACTCCATGAATTCCTTCTTTGAACTAATCTAATTAAGGTGGAGAATGATTGTAAAGTGAAGAATTTTTAATCACAATAACTCGAGGCTATCTCCTACTAGGTCACAGAAAAGTTACTATCTGTATTAAAGGAGACAGGTTATCTTTTTTTGTCTTACTACTCTTTTAAACTCTAAGTTCCACAATAGTAATAATTTTTACTTGACCCCAGATGTCTGAGGAAGGAGAGCAATAGAGGGAGAGGGAGAAGAAAAGAAAGATAGTGAGTGAGTGAGTGTTAGAGTTAAAGCCCTCCCTCTGTTTACATCTAAGACTATTGTGGTCTGGTGCATATATGGCAGTATAGTTGAGTGTAATGTACCATCTTATGCAAGAGAGAAGCTATTCTAAGGCCTATCAAATACTGTAGTAACTTCATTCAGCTAGGGAGAATTGCGACTAATGACTCATTAATTTATTGTGATCAATCAGTCAATGAGCATTTATTAAACATTGTGGCAGGCCAGACTGTATGCTTGATAGTGCAAATATAAGCACAAAGAATGAATTATGTCTTATCTGCAAGGAGCTTCCATTCTAATGAGGTAAACAAGTTTAAATATAAAGTATATACAGCTTAAATATAAAGTGATTTAAAAATATACTATACTAAACTATACTAAAGTGATTTAAAAATATAAAACATATAGTACATATATATGTGTATACATATATATATATATATATATATAAAGTATATACAGCTTAAACATAAAGTGATTTAAAAATCCATACAAAATGCTTAAATACAAGGAACTTGAGAGGTAAAACATTCACAGTTGAAAGATCAGGTAGATTTCATATACTCAGATCTGACTTTTTGTGATCCTATTTGGGGTTTTCTTGGTCAAGAAATGGTTTGCCATTTCCTTCTCTAACTCAATTTACACATGAAGAGATGGAGGCAAATAGGATTAAGTGACTTGGCCCTAGTTAGGATCTGAGGTCAAATTTGAAGTCTGGAAGAGAAGTCTTTCTGATTAAGGGCCAACACTCTATTCACTGTACCACCTAGCTGTTCCAGCTGTCTTAAAACAAGAAAGGAATACTGTGAAGTAGAGGTATGGAGGACATAGAGATGGGAGACAGTGTGTTGTGTAGGACTGAGAGGCAGAAAGCAAGCTAGAATTGACGGTGTTATGTGCTACTTTGTTCTTCTTGATGTCTGACTTGACAATTATTGAAACATTTTTATTTATGTACATTTTCTGTTTTTCATGTAAAATTATATAATCTGGGTT
This sequence comes from Myrmecobius fasciatus, assembly GCA_023553655.1. NCBI lineage: Eukaryota > Metazoa > Chordata > Mammalia > Dasyuromorphia > Myrmecobiidae > Myrmecobius > Myrmecobius fasciatus. Next base: position 7,548 of record JAJPUD010014772.1, read on the forward strand.
TATTGAGCACTAAAGTCATGTGGACTTAATCTGAGAAGGCTTTCTGAAGCAGGTGGATTTTGGACTTTAGATCTGGAGCAAATTGATGTGAATTGAAATTCGAATTGGGGCTTAGGAGTTAATATATTTTATATATATATATATATATATATATATACATATGTATATGTATATATATATGTATGTATGTATGTATGTGTATATATATATGAATATATATTTAATTTTTTTAGTGTAATATATTTTTATGCCAAAAAAAAATTTGTTTTATTTTGTCTTATTTTAAGCACCTGTGATCAGATCACTATCTATTAGGGTTCCCTATACTATGGGCCAAGTAAGCAAGACTAATTCTTTCCCTCAAAGATAAATCTGTCCCCAACACTTGATTGATTTGGGGTTCTAAGACCTAAATCATAACTTTTTTTGCTGCCTCTTCTTGATAGCCTAGGGCTGTTCTGAAGTAGCTTTCAAGTCACCTAAGGACATAAAAAGGCCCACCCATTTAGAGTTGGGACTCTTCAACCTTGTTGGATGTCCTGACTGCACAATCACATTGCTTTACCGAAAAGATATCTTTCCATATGGAGGCCAAAAGAAGCATTGAACTTCTGAATTTCCATTATATAGATAAGTGAATTTTTTGTTAGTTGTTGGTTTGTTTATGAGTATTTACTTTAATTTTAGAATTATATCCAAATTATGGGGACTTGTCCCAATCTCCTACAATAATCATTAACCCTTCCCTTCAACTTCTCCCCCAACTCCCCATCTCCAGCCTAAAGAAAAGGGCTTTAATAAAAGATAGGTAAGAAATTTCATAAATGAGATGGGGGGAAGGAAGTGAGATGGTAATGGTCATGGTGTTTAGAGAACAACAGCCTGTCTCTGGTTCCCTGTAGCTGGAATTTGAGAACCATTAGGCAGAGCATCTGACTAATCTGACTTGCCATGATGGAGCACAAAGAGAGAGTAGATTGCTAATGTGGCAGCAGTTCAAACCATTTAGGGTTTTAGGGAACATATTCCACTCTTCAGATTGTTTTCAGCAGCAAAAAATACAGCTACTGCTACTCACTAGTATAGTTTTCTCTTTAAAGACTGAACCCAGAAGCCCTTTTTGTAGTGGCTAGAAACTGGAAACTGAATGAATGCCCAACAATTGGAGAGTGGCTGAAGAAGTTATGGTATAACTTGTCATGGAATATTATTGCTCTGTAAGAAATGACCAGCAGGATGATTTCAGAGAGGCCTGGAGAGACTTGCATGAACTGATGCTAAGTGAAATGAGCAGAACCAGGAGATCATTATACACGGCAACAAGACTATATGATGATCAATTCTGATGGACATGGTTCTCTTCAACAATGAGATGTTTCAAACCAGTTCCTATTGTTCAGTGATGAAGAAAGCCATCTATACCCAGAGAGAGGCCTATGGGATCTGAGTGTGGACACAAAGCATAGTATTTTCACACTTTTTGTTGATGTTTGCTTGCATTTTGTTTTCCTTCTCAGGTTTTTTTTTTTTTCTTTCTAGATCTGATTTTTCTTGTGCAGCAAGATAACTGTATAAAATATGTATACAAATATTGGATTTGTCAGATATTCTAACACAGTTAACATATATTGGACAACCTGCATCTAGGGGAGGGGGTGGGGGGAAGGAGGGAAACATTTGTAACAGAAGGCTTTGCAAGGGTCACAGCTGAAAAATTATCCATGCATATGTTTTTTAAATTAAATTAAATTATTTTATTAAACCTTTTTATTTGCAAAACATATGCATGGGTAGTTCTTCAACACTGACCCTTACAAAGCTTTCCGTTACAAATTTTTCCCCCCTAGTCCCCACCCATCCCCTAGATGGCAGGAAGTCCACTACATGTTAATTATGTTAAAATACTTGATAAGTCAAATATATGTATACATATTTCCACACTTATTGTTGTGTAAGAAAAATCGTATCTACAAGAAAAAATATCTGAGAAAGGAAACACAATGCAAGCAAACATCAATAGAGAGCATGAAAATGTTATGTTGTGGTCCACATTTCATATCTCTCTCTCTGGGTGTATATGGCTTTCTTCACTGAAAAATTGGAAATGGTTTGAAACATTGCATTGATGGAGAGAGCCATGTCCATCAGAATTGATCATCATATAGTCTTGTTGTTGCCAAGTATAATGATCTCCTGGTTCTGCTCGTTTCACTCAGCATCAGTTCATGCAAGTCTCTCCAGGCCTCTCTGAAATCGTCCTGCTGGTCGTTTCTTATACAACAATAATATTCCATAACATTCATATACCATAATTTATTCAGCCATTCTCCAATTGATGGGCATCCATTCAGTTTCCAGTTTCTAGCCACTACAAAAAGGGCTGGAACAAACATTCTTGCACAAGTGGGGCCCTTTCCTTCCTTTAAGATCTCTTTGGGACACAAGCCCTATAGAAACATGCTGGGTCAAAGATTATGCACAGTTTGATAACTTTTTTGAGCATAGTTCCAAATTACTCTCCAGAATGGTTGGATCCTTTCACAGTTCCACCAACAATGTATCAGTGTCCCAGTTTTCCCACAT
>JAJPUD010014772.1:15802-39838 GCA_023553655.1 Myrmecobius fasciatus
TTTTTCATCATGGCTTTCAGGAAGTTCAATAATCCTTAGATTGTCTCTCCTGAATCTGTTTTCCAAGTCAGTTGTTTTTCCTATGAGATATTTCATATTTTCTTCTATTTTTTCAATTTTTTTTGTTTTTGTTTCACTGATTCTTGAAGTCTTATTGAGTCATTTACTTCCATTTGTTCAATTCTAATTTTTAAAGTATTATTTTCTTCTGTTACCTTTTTTAGCTCCTTTTGTAACTGGCCAATTGAATTTTTTTGTTCATTGCATACTTTTTTTCCACTTCACCAATTTTGTTTTTCAGTGCATTGCTTACTTCTTCCATTTCACCAATTTTGTTTTTCAGTAAATTGATGTCTTTATTATATCTCTTTTGGAGGGCTTCTTGCATTGATCTCAATTCATTTTCCCATTTATCATCTAGCTCTCTTTTGAGATTTCTTCGTGCAGTCTTCCAGAAAAGCCTTGTGAAAAGGGGACCAGGTCATGTCTCCCTTTGTGGCTTCTTCTGGAGTTGTTTTGCCTATTGGAACCTCAGGATCTGGGGTCTACCCTTCTTTCTCTCCATAAAAGCTGCCTATGGTGAAAGTTCTCTTCTGGTTCTTACTCATTTTTTAAAAAGCTTGGGGTCTGTTTAAAGCAGAGAAATGGCAGCTGTGGTAATTTGCCCTAGGGCAATTCTGCTAATTAACTTCCGTGTTGGGCTCTCTGGACTGGAACCTGCATTTGCAATGAGCTACAAACTGCCTTTTACAAAAGGCACATCTGCCAGAACACTGGCCCACAATCAGAGCTGAGTGTCCCAAGAGCCTCAGATAGAGGCTCCCCAAGGTGTTTAGAATCTTCCATGCTGAGTCCCACTCAGCTTCCTGCTCTGTCTCCCGGAGCTGCACCTGGCAAACTGCTTGACCCCCTACCCAACTGAAACAGACCTGTTATGGAGCTCTTCAAAGGTACCTTCTTCAAGGAATGTTTTGTAGTCCAAATATTTCTGGGTTCTTTGACTTAAAAATCAGTTCAGAGGCTTAATCTGCTGTTGATTTGAGAGAAGGTCAGAGGAGGACACAGAGAGTCGTGTCTTCACTCTGCCGTCTTGGCTCCGCCCTCCCCCATGCATGTGTTTTTTTTTTTTTTTTCTGCTAAGGCAATTGGGGTTAAGTGACTTGCCCAGGGTCACACAGCTAGGGAATGTTAAGTATCTGAGATCAGATTTGAACTCAGGTCCTCCTGACTTCAGGGCTGGTGCTCTATCCACTGTGCCACCTAGCTGCCCCACCATGCATATGTTTTGCAAATAAAAAACTTTAATAAAAAAAAAAAGACTGAACCCAGGCTCAGAGTCTACTGGCTGCATTTTACACAGGCTGTCACTTCCAGAAGCTCATTAGAAATTGTTTCAAGTAGTATACTTTTGAAGATTATAAACTAGGGGTGACAAAGATGTGTAATACAGAGGAAAGAACCCTAGTTTTGGAGCTGGAGAATCTTGTTTGAATCCTGGTCATATTAATACTTACTATGTGAGTTAGTGTATTTTACTTTACCTCTCTGGGCCTTAGTTTCCTCAATAGAATTCGAGAGTCAGACCAAATGAACCATTAAGATCTGCCTTCTGAGCTCTAAATCTATGATTCCTCGACCTCTCTGAATTGCATTCTCCTTGTGTATAAAATGAGAGGTTTGAACTAAATGTTCTCCAAAACACCTTCCAGCTATGTTGCTTGTGAATGTTTTCTTTTTCTTTTCTCCTATAGTCATTTCTGAACTATGACTAAGACTTCCATAGATGTCTCCTATTTGTTTCCTGTGTTCCTCTGCTAAGTTTAGGAGATAAAATGACACTATCTCTGCCCATGGGATGAAATTGAAGTCCCAATTTGTAAGGAGAAACTTCAAACAGGCGATTTTCTATTTTTGTTTCTTTAGAATATAGCCTGAGACTGTTCATGAGTTCATTATAAAACTGTATCTCAACACTCTGGAAATAGCAAGGAACATGTTTCTTTGTAGGAAACTTCTTTCTTCATCATTTGACAATAGGAGAAAAAGGGCCATTTAAAAAAATTGCAGTGTGTTTAAAGGGTCTCTATTTAACAAGTTGGATAGGTGAGATATCATTCTAGCTAAAGGGTGTGAAAAAATAGTGGAAAAAAGTGACAGTTAACAATGTGAAGCTAGAAGATATGCAAAATGATTCATGCTATCTAAATATATTTTGCTTTGGGAGCCTAGATTCTTGTTCTACAATATTTATTTTCAATTGACTGGTCCCTTAATTTTAATTAATTTAGATAAGAAAAACTTCACGGAGGTAGGATATAAGAGGTTGGAAAATATTTGGTTAGGCAGAGAGAAGAGAGTAGGACATTTCATACAGCAGGGTTGGAATAAGCAAATATACAGAAGTAGAAAAACATAAAATTTTGGTTCATAAACTTTGGGAAGGCAATTTTAGCTGAATAAGAGGACTTTTGTTAAAGGTTAATGAGATATTGGAAGGGTAGAGTGAGGTTAGATTGTGGAGAATCTTTAATGTCAGCATGTGAATTTTATCCTATAAGTCCTAATGAACCATTGACAATTTGCAAGCTAGCAAATGACATGATTATAAAGTATTCTAGTGATAAGCCTTTACATTAGATACTGAGCTGGCCATTGTCCTTGACTAGAGCAAACACCTCTTGAAAGGTTCTTCTTTTAGTTTTCTTTTTGTTCTACACTTGATACAAATAATTAGAAGGTCCTTGAACAAATCACACCCATTAAAGAATCTTGTACAATACTTTGTCAAATTTGCAAAATGAATTCACATATGGCATCTTGTTTGCTCTGCTTGTCAACTCTGTGTTATAGACAAAGCTATGGGCAAGGTAAAATGATGTGGGACTAGTCAAGGAGCCTAGTGGCAGAGGCCTTATTAGAAGGCTACTCTTGTCATGAGGTAATAAAAGTCTGAGGTAGAGTAGTAGACTTGGGAAGAAAAACAAGGGAATTTTATGAGACTCTTTGTAAAGGAAGAATCAACAGAACTGCTGATTAACTACAAGAGGTGATTAACCTCTCCACTAGGAGAGGGAGGAGGAGTCAGATGATAGATTTCAAACTTGAAAGACTGGTTTATAGTAGCTACAGATCTTTTAACTTTATGCAAGTCTTCATCAGAAATTCCGACACATTTCTGGATTATAAACTTGCTGTGATGAATTCACTTTTCTTTCCTAAAAAGGTACTAGTTCTATATCTTGAGAACCAAGTATGTAGCCACCTTGAAATTTTTTTGTGAAATCATAAAAGCATAAATTTAAAGTTAGAAGGGATTGTTACCTAGTTTTACCAATTCAATTTATAAATGAGGAAATGAAGATTCAGAGACATGACATATTTAAGGTCTCACAGATGGCAGACCTGAGCAGAAGCCAGGTTCTTTGACCCTAAACTCAGTCCTCTTTCCTTTATTGCATATGATCTTGTCTGGCAGGGAATTGCCATTGTGGTTCAGTGAGAAAAAACATTTGAAGCTGGGAGACCTGACTTCTAGCCTTGGCTCTACCAATCACCATGTTCCTTTGAGCAAATTATTCCTTTCTCTAAATTTTAACTTCCTTATTGGCTATATAAAATGAATTGAAGTGATGACCTTTAAATTCTATTTTAGTTCTGACAGGTTGCATGCTATGAAACTTTGCAGTGACAATCTGAATTTCTATGCTCAGGCTTGAAATATATGTCTAAAAATTTAATCCATCTGATTCATTATGGCTCCTTAAAATAGTTCTATGAATGGTGGGATTGGCATTGTCATATAGTTCCATCAAATGACATGGCTGTACGTGGACTTGAAAAAATGGAAATCTGATTTGATTTTGGCAATAGGGATTAAGAGAAAGAGGACAGAGTAGTCCTGCAGATTAGAATAGGGCCTAGAAATGCTTTGAGACACATGTGCATATAAAAATCCTTAAGAAACATTATAAAACATTATAGAAATGACATTTTATAGCATAATTGTAAAATGTTGGAGTAGACATTTCCATGTTCTGAGAGCAAAATAAATGAATCAGGGGAAGGGAGCTCTGAAGCAGAAGAAATCATGGCTTAAAGAGAGAACTTTTTGAGAGATATAACAACATAATATAACATGACAACAATATAAACTTATGCTTATGGGTTGGGAAACCTAGGAAGACACTAGTTTATTGCTGAGAGTATTGGATTTGTAGTAAAAGACCTGGGTTTGAATTCTGGGTCTTTTACTAATTACCAGGGTGATCCTGAACTAGTCATTACACACATCTAGGTTCCAGTTTTCTCATAGGTAAAATGAGGAGATAGGACTAGATAACTCATTCAGAGCTTCTCTAAGATATTGGGGAAACTGACAGATTGGCTTGAAAAAGTTATTCATACTCTTCACCACTGAGGGCTTGGGCTTGGGCAGAGGTGGGTATAAGTAGAGAGTATTTGCCAAAAAAAAAAAAGTGTAGGGGATTTCCCATATCCAAATGTCCATGCTTAAAATTTGAAAACCAAATAAAGTGCTTGATAGAGAGACAAAGTGGATGAGATGACTTTAAAGGAAGAATGGGTTCTATATTTAGCCTATGATTCCCTGTGAGGGGTAATCCTCTTTGTCTGATTAACACAGCTTTGGGGATTAGGTCATTTTAAACTCCAGAACTTGTCAGCCTAATGTGGTATACAAAGCTTGGGGGTGGGGGGTGGGAATGTAACCTGTGTGTCAGATGCATATCACATGGAGGCCCCAGGTTATTTTTCCTTTTTATGAACATTGGCTCTCCTCACTCAGGCACCTGGGGGGATCTCTGCAATGGACAATAGCATAATGAGTTGATAAAGTCATCTTCTTATCTGCAAGTAGTTTAGTCACAGTGTGCTCCAAATAAGTTTTACTAAAGATATAGAAAATCAACACCATTGATGGCATGGGATGCAACAGATAAATCACAGTGGGTTTTGTCCTTTTCTTTTCTGGCTAATTCAGAATACAGTCATTTCCACTTTATTTTTCTACATTCATTCTCTCCCAACAGCAATTCATTCAAGACTCTGATTCCAGATTAATATTCACAGAATTACAGAAATCCAAATTTAAACAGGTCTGAGATATCAATCACCTCATACCTATTAGATTGGCTAAAGATTATAGGAAAAGATAATGATAAATATTGGAAGGGATGTAGGAAAACTGGGACACTAATGCATTGTTAGTGGAGTTGTGAAATGATCCAACCATTTTGGAGAGCAATGTGGAACTATGTCCAAGGGGCTATCAAACTGTGCATTTTGATACAGCAGTACCACTACTGGTCTGTATCCCAAAGAGATCATAAAAGAGAGAAAAAGACCCACACATGCAAAAATGTTTGAAGCAGCTCTTTTTGTGGTTGAAAAGAACTGGAAAATGAGTGAATGCCCATCAAGTGGGAAATGACTGAATAAGTTAGGGTTTTTGAGAGAAATAGAATATTATTGTTCTATAGAAAATAATGAATGGGTAAGCCTGGAAAGATTTACATGAACTGATGCTGAATAAAGCAAGCAAAATCAGTAAAACATTGTACACAGCAACAAGATTTTGTCATGATCAACCATGATAGACTTGATTCTTTTTGTGCAAAACAATTCCAATAAACTTTGCATGGAAAATGCCATTGGCATCCAGAGAAAGAGAGAATTATGGAGACTGAATGTGAATCAATGCATACTATTTTATCCTTTTTTTTTTCTTATGTTTTTTTTTCTTTTGATCTGATTTTTTTCTCCCAACATGACTCATATGGAAATATGCAAAAAATGAATGTAAAGGGATAATCTAAAAATGAAGTTTAAAAATTACAGAATTCTAGAAGGGACTTTAGTGACTGTGTATTGTAGCCCACACCTAAAAGCAATCTCTGTAATTTACTCAACTAATGGCTATCTAGTTTTTGATTGGAGACAATGAAGGAAGAATTCACTGTGTTCTGCAGTAGTTTGTTATACTTTTAGATAGCTATAATTATTATTTTTTTTGCCTTTCTTTTTTTTATTATTTTATTTTATTTGCATAACATATGTGTGGGTAATTCTTCAACAATAACCCTTACATAGCTTTCTGTTACAAATTTTTCCCCCCAACTCCCCACCCCTCCCCTAGATGGCAGGATATCCACTACATGTTAATTATGTTAAAATATTGGCAAATCGAATATATGTATACATATTTCCAAACTTGTCATTGTTGTGCAAGAAAAATCTTGTCTACACAAACGATATATCAGATAAAGGAAACACAATGTAAGCAAACATCAATCAAGGAGTATGAGAATGTTATGTTGTGGTCCACATTTCACATCCCTCTCTCTGGGTGTATATGGCTTTCTTCAGTGAACAATTGGAGGTGGTTTGAAACATTTCATTGTTGAAGAGAGCCATGTCCATCAGAATTGATCGTCATATAGTACTGTTGTTGCCGTGTATAATGATCTCCTGGTTCTGCTCATTTCACTCAGCATCAGTTCATGTAAGTCTCTCCAGGTCTCTCTGAAATCATCTTGCTGGTCATTTCTTACAGAACAATAATATTCCATAATATTCATATACCATAATTTATTCAGCCATTCTCCAATTGAAGGGCATCTATTCAATTTCCAGTTTCTAGCCACTACAAAAAGGGCTGCCACAAACATTCTTGCACATGTGGGGCCTTTTCCTTCCTTTATGATTTCTTTGGGATATAAGCCCAATAGAAATGCTGCTGGGTCAAAGGGTATGCACAGTTTGATAACTTTTTGAGCATAGCTCCAAATTGTTCTCCAGAATGGATGTATCCGTTCACAGCTCCACCAACAATGCATCAGTGAGCTATAATTATTTTTGCATCTTTGCAATTTCTACCTATAATTCTTGGTTCTACCTATAATTCTACCTATAACTCTTGGATCAATAGAACAAATTTAATCTCTTTTTTCACATGACGACCCTTCAGATACTTGAAGAAGGCTACCCTGTCTCTCCGGATGTTCTCCAGACTAAACATCCTAATTTTCTTCAGCAAGTTTTCATATAGCATGAACTTAAGACCCAATACTATTGTGATTGCCCTCATCTAGATGTTTCCAATTTATCAATGTTGCATCTAGAATTGAACCTAATATTCCAGAGATGATCCTATCAAGGCATTGTGTAGAGGGATTGTGACCCTCCTAATCTGGGAAGCTATACCTTGCGTAATAGAACCTAAGATGATATTAACTTTTTTGACTGCCACATCTCACTTTCAACCTATGTTGAACTTGCATTTCACTAAAAGCTTTATATCTTTTTCTAACCAATTGCTATTAAACTATGCTGCCTCCATCTTGTATTTGTGAATCTGATATTCTGAACTCGAAGATAAATCTTTAAATTTATCCCCATTATATTTAATCTTAGACTCAGTCTAATTATCTAACCCATAGATCTAATGGATTATAACTTTGTCCTTTCTTAGTTTAGTTACTTCTTCCTGCTTTATGACATATTCAAATTTGATAACATCATATGAGCATATATTCCTTTATGCCTATTCCTAAAACAACATTTTGTGGTATGATTACTGGGGACAACAGCTAGTATTAATTCAATAAACATCAGTATGAGAAGTGTATATCAATTCTGGAGTCCAAAGTTATTAACTTATTTTTCTATTAAAGTATATGGTTCTTATAAATTAATTCAAGGTTCTTCCTCATAAGAACAGTTCACATAAGTTTCCTTATCTTGGTTCTCTTTTTCTGGTGGCCATTTCTACTGTAAGTCCTTGATATGTAGCTACTTTTGGAGACGTCTCTGTCTTGTAACTCAAAGAAGAGTCAGGATAGAAAATTCTTCAGAATTCAAGAAGTAGGTGTCTCCCACTCAGCTAGCTTTCTGAGATCCAATATACCTGAGGGCAGGAAGAGGGAGGTTGGTGAATACTTTCAGAGAGCTGATGGATTCTTGAGTTATTTTGGTAGTCCTTGAAAAAAAATCCATCCTACTTCTAAATATAGTCATATTGAGTTCTGTGTCTTCTTCCAGAGAACCTTGGACCTCCCTACTATTGTACTGTTTATCTGAAGGTTAAGATTACCAATTCCTTCCTTCTTAAAATCTCTTAATGACTTCTTAAAGTAATAGAACTTGTATTTGTCTTGATTGGGAAAAAAAAGCATTTGCTTTTTCTGAGCACATGAATTTAGGAAACCCAGGTAATTTGCTTATGCCTATACAATATTTTGAATGAATGAATAAATCCAGAATCATTCATATCCAGAATATTCTTATGCTAACCTTCTATTGTTTCCAGACATGAACCATTTTCTGTAGTTGAAATGGTTCTCCATTGCCATTTACCTTATTGGTCATATTTTGCTCATAAAAGGTGGATAGACCTGAGGATGGAAACAAGTTTGTTGTTTCCACCTGGTCCCCCTTTTCCCTAACAGTCAAATGTGAATTATTGCCCATTCTGTCCTAAGAAAGGCATGTACATTCCTACCTTCAAATATCTTTACTAATCCTGTTTTTCCTACCTGTGAAGCTCTCCTTTCTGCTTATCTAAATTCTATCTTTTTTTTAGTGCTCAATTTCAGTCTCACCTTCTGGAAGGTTTCTTCCAATTACCACAGACTACATTGATCCTTTCCATTTAACTCCAGCACTTAAGTTCTATATCATTTATATGGTATATAATGTTTTAATTGTTATTTATAGCTTTAGAATAATAATAACATATTTAAATATCTCTTTAAGGTTTACAAACTATTTTCATCACAACAACCTTGTTCCTTAATTTTTTTTCTATTAAATCAGGTTCTGTACTCTTTGCCCCAAGAGTTCAGAACCAATTTTAGTACTCATGCTACCTACCCAATAGGGAAGTTGTGAAAAAAAATCTGAAAAGTTCTATAGAAATTTGTTATAGGTTACAAGTTAGGTGATGTATTTTTACCTAATTTTATCAAGTAAATGAATGAAGTTGAGGTATTTGAATTGTCTTATCCAGGATCACAAAGAAGATCTGGGCCTTAGGTCTTCTGCCTCCAAAGTTCATTTTGTTGTTGTTGAGTCATTTCAGTTCTGTTTGACTATTCATGATCCCATTTGGGGTTTTCTTGGCAAAAATATTGGAGTGCTTTGCTATTTCCTTCTTCAGCTCATTTTACAGATGAGGAAACTGAGGCCAACAGAGTGAAGTGGTTTGTTCAGAATCATACTGCTACTAAGTATCGGAGGCCATATTTGAATTCAGGTCTTTCCTGAATTCAGGAAATTCTAGGCTCAATGCTCTATCAATTGTACCAATTAGCTGCCCAAGTTCATTGCTTTTCCCACGTCTGTCTGTTGATTAATTCGCTTGTTTGATGTATGATGAGTTCTGCTAGATGTGGACCTTGAGAAGGTCACTTTTCAGTATTGCTGTTTTGATTATCTGATATTCTGCCAAGGAGAGGGGAAGGGTCAAATCAGGGGAAGGAAAACAGAACTAGGAAGAAATGCTATTCCTATTAGTTCTCTAGGGGTCAACACTTGGTATATTTTGCTCCTAACTCTTTTATGCAGGATGCTTAGGTATATAGCTGGGAGAGGCTTAGGAGTGATTAAGACTTCAAAAGCTCTGTGATTTCACAAGTGTGTGATTTTCTTTCACTTATTTTGATTGCAATCCCTTTATGCCTTGATAGACAGTCTTCATGAGTTTTTTTGGTTGTTTTACCCTTCCTGCCATCTTTGAATTCATCACCTGTTAGCTAACCCACTTGTGCTAAACCTTTCTAGATATAAGTAGATAGGCAGATTGGTCCTTAAATGACAAGCAGTTCATTTCTGGATCCTCTCTATGAAACCTCTCTAGCTTGTTAGGATCTGCCTATTTCACAATCAAGGGTTGCCTTCATCTCATGATGAAGCATCTTAACACAGTAGACCTTTCATCGTAGGAAGCTTTATTGTACACACAGATGGAGAGGGAAAAATCCCAAGCAAACCAGTTCTTGGTTTTCCCCAGATGTATTAAGTTCCTTTCCCCTGTTAAAGCAGTGTGGTCTAATAGGAAAAACAAACAAACAAACCCAGCAACACACACTTTGGACCTGGATCTGGACTCAAAAAACTTGGGTTCAAATATCAGCTTTGTTATTTATTAACTAAGTGAATGTGGGCAAATCACTTAAACTCTCTGGGATTCAATCTTCTTATGTATAAAATTAGGGAGTTGGACCATATGGCTCTTAGATCCCTTCTAATCCTAAAACTGTAATATTACATTTTTTTTCTCATAGAACTAGAAGACTGGATATTTAAAAAAAAAGTACAGTAACTTCAACCTGTTCCATCTTTCTATTGATTTAGTCAAGCAGATGGAAATGATTTGTGAGTAAAGGGTCAGTGCCATCAGTTTTATACAAGAAGAAGCTATGATATCACTTTAGAAAACTGGCTACAACGTCAGAAATGCAATTGTCATAGTTAAGCAGCAAATTTTGGAATTGGTTGAGATGATTGAATGAGAATTGGGAGACTAAGAGCCCACTTATTTATTTATTCATTAAGCAATATATAGTGAATCTCTGTGTGTGCTTCAATATTCTCGTTCTATTGAAAGTAGGCAACAGACTATCCTGCTGTCTCAAATACTTAAAAAAAAACTGACCAATAAATACAGTGGGATCTTGTTTTCTCTGCAACTTTCAGTAAATTTTGTGAGGATACTTCTCTCTTTTTAAAAATATATCAAATTTTTGGGGTAGCTAGGTGGTGCAGTGGATAGAGTACCAGCCCTGAAGTCAGGAAGACCTGAGTTCAAATCTGACCTCAGACACTTAACACTTCCTGGCTGCGTGACCCTGGGCAAGTCATTTAACCCCAACTGCCTCAACAAAAACAAAAAATACATCAAATTTTCAATTAATATGTCTACAAATCATTCTCTTCAACATTTTATAGAGATGAGGAAGTAGAAATATGGAACAGTAGATATTGATGTTGTCTTGATCACCTTTTTGGGGAAAAAGGTAGTAATGCTATTCATTGAATTATTTTCTCAATTCTTCAATATCTTCCTATTTTAAAGAAAATCTGAGGACTGAGTCCTATCAAACTTGTATTATATTTAATATTAATTTCTTCTGTATAGATTTGGTTTGATCTAAGTGCTTTCCTTATGTTTTTCTTTTTTCCATGCTATTTTTGCTTCCTTATAAAGTACAATAGTGATTGAGATGTTGATTCTAAATGTATTGCTATCCACTCAGCTCTCAACTACCTGAGACCATGTGCCTTCATCTTCATTTTACCCATTTTCCATTCTACTTTGGAATGAATCCTTCCAAAAGGCCTTGCCCCCTTCTATTTCTTTATTTGAAAATTATAATCAAACTACTGATCTCTTGCCATTTGGAAAGAGTACATCAATGGACTGCTGTAATGTAATTTTCCAGACCATTACTCCCTTCCCAGGACACCATTTCCTTATAGGTGTTATCATGCACTCCTTGAGGGCAGGGACTGTTTCATATTTGTATTTGTATCTTCAGAACTTAGCACAATGTTTCACACACAGTAAATGCTAAGTAAATTTTTTCCATTCATTTATTCACTCACTGGTATTGATGAACAAAATAATTGGTTAGAGAAATAAACAAATTTATCCCAGTCTGGTGATTTATTGTCTTCCAGTTTTATTTTTAAATGTTTTTAATAATCTGGCTTATTTGAGCCTAAACTTGCTGAAAAGTTATGTTTACCTTCTTCCTTTATGCTTTATTTGCATTGATGTTGTTGAGTATTGAGATATCTTGATTTGATTTGGAATACCTTGCCAAGTTCTTCATAGAATTTCTCTATTTCTTCATTCACTCCAAAAGATTGTGGTGTCTACATGACAAATTTGTGGGGTTTTTTTGGTTTATGTTTACCCTGAGCAAGGCAAAGAGAAATGATGATGATGATAAATTTACTTATGTTATCTCATTTAATCTTTATAACAACTCTTTGAGGTAAGTTTTATAATCCTAATTTTACAAATGTAGAAATAGGCTAAGAAAGATTCACAGGATCATAGATTTAGAGTTGGCAGAAGACTTAGAGGTCATTGAATTCAATCACTTTATTTTACAGAAAAAAGTATATGGGTTATTAAGAGAGGATTAGCACTGAGACATTTTCAGGCTTCTTATCCACCTTTGTTATCTAACTGGTCACCTAACTCTCACCTGTGGCTCCAAGAAGCTGTAGCATGTACAATAGTCATATGTAGGTAAAACCATAGAGGCAGACAGGCTAAACCAGGTTGAAGATAATTGACAGACCTCAAAGCTGTCAGTAGGTTAGAGAGATGTCTTCACAAAACATGTGAAGAGTTCCCCATTGGGTAGATAAGAGCAATTTGTTCAATGGCAAAGGTAGCTAAAGTACTATGGAGTGTTTAGAGCTTGTTCAGACATCAGAAGTCAAGGTAATCCACTACATCCTAGGTCATTTCCAGTCATTTTGACTTTTACCTTGCCATTTAGACTTTGATAACTCTGGAAAGGAAGTGAGGCTGATGACTTTGTGCACCTCTACTTCACTGAAATCCAATTCACGACCAAATAAAGACATTACTTCATGATATCTTTCTGTTAAAAAAAAAAAGTGATTAAATTTCTCTTGGTCTTCTTTAAAACTGAAGAATGAATAAAAATAGATGAGGAAACTAATAGAAAGAGGTTAAGTGTTTGATGTAGAGTCACAATGAATATTGGAGATAGCATTTGAACTCATCTTTCTGATTCTAAATGCAGTACTTCTATTTCCTATAATTTGACAAGTTATTAGTAAAAGGAACACAGGATGGTTGTTGAAGTGGGTGAACACTAGCAATGTCCTTAGCTTTCTGTGTTCATTCACTGAGGAAAAAAGGGATTCATTCCTATAGGATGAATATTCTCACAAGGGTTACCTTTAGATATTTGTATATATGCCCATCTCTTTTCTCTTCCCTGGAGGTCCAGATCCTTAGTTTTGAATTTCAAATATTTTAATTTAATTTTTCTTAGATACTTTTGTTAGATTCATAAAATTTCACAGTGGGAAAAGAATTGAGAAGGCATCAACTCTAACCTGCACAAAAATCTTTATAGCATCTCAGCAAGTAGTCCTCATTGGTACTGCTGAAAACTGAGAACTCACTCCCTTTTGAGGTAGCCTGCTCTAGTTTTGTGTAGTTCAAATTGTCAGGAAGATTTTCCATATATTGAGCTGAAATTATCCTCTCTGCAACTTCCACTTATTCCTCCTACTTCTTGCCTCTGAGCCCAAGTTAACCAAAGAGGAAGGAATCCTTCTACAGGAAGATCCTCCTTCTACAGTACATGAAATATTTCAAGCCTGCTAGCCTTGTTCCACTAAGTCTTTACTTCTTTAGTTGTGTTTACCAGTTCTTGTATGGTATAAATCTGGGCCCCCTCATTACCCTGCTAGCCCTATTTTGGATATGGTGCAGTTTGTCAGTGTCCTTTCTAAACCATGGCATCCACAGTAGATGTGGTCTGATGAAGGTAGAGAAGGGTGGGCCTATCCCATTCCTTGTTCTTCACTGATATGTCTTTTAGTGCAATTTAGGGTCATATTGGCTTTCTTGGCTTAGACTCAACTAATATTGAGTTTGCAGTCACAGAAAATTCTCAGTTCTTTTAAATATGAACATTACCTAGTCTATTAATAACCTATTAAAACTTGCAGTTCAGTTCTATTTTTTTATCAGATGCATCTTTTAGTGTGCATTAGAAAAACCTTATTGATGCTTGGATTTCACTTGGAGTTCTGCAAACACAGTTGCTATGAGACAAGTTAACCTTTGCAATCTATAGATCCATCTGGCCTCCACAGCAGGTGTTAGCTTTGGTTAAAGATATGAGCATATTCATGATTCATCATTGTAAGTTCTATAAGCAAAATCCATTTCTGTTTTGAATCTGACATCTTCTCCACTCAGTGGCTTCATCTCATAAAATATTGTTTCTAATTGTTCATTTATTCTTTAACAAGTATTTTGTCAAATATCTAATTAGTGTAATGCATTGTACAAGATGCTGGGATATAAAAAGAAAAATAAGACATAGGCTGAGCCATTGAGGAATTTCTTTATACTAAGTATGACAAGACCTATACACAGAAAAATGTGTATGAGGTCCTTTCATGTATATAAGCTGTTTTTTTTAAGAGGAGGAATATGACAGAAAGTAATGAAACTATTTTTCCCCATGCTCAAAGATATGCACTTTATTTTCCAAGGTTTAGGGGAGTCAGACGAAGGTGGAAGAGCAAAGAAGGATTCATAAAGGGTGATGAAGCAAAAGAAATAATGAATTTCTCTACATGTATGTTGTAATCTTTCATTTACATGTTTTTTTAACTTCTACATATCGCTTAGAAAGACACAAGTTCTACAAGCAAACATATTCACACCTTACCACCTTCATTGCTTATCTTTTTTTAAAAGATGAAAATAAATTAAATTGAACCCATCTTACATTTCCTACTTCCCATTTCCCATTTCCCAGGGCTGCCTCTTAGCAGATAGAGGAGAAACCTGACAACCCCTTTGTCTGAATAGTTTACCTTATAAATGATCTTTGCCCAGACACACAGAGCAATCTCTGTCTCTGTCTCTTCCTTCTCTCCCTTTCTTTCACTGCCTCTGTTCTCTACCCTTTCTCCTCTATCTCAGGGTATCTGGAGATAGAGGTATTTAGGTTAGCAGAAAACTAGCTAGTCCCCTTTGGATCACTTCCACCTTCATATATTTGGAATCATCTTTTCCTAAACCTCTTTTTCTCAAGTCATATGGAGTTGGTGACTCTGCTAGGAGAAAAGAACGGAGGAAAAAACCTGTCTGAGGTGTTTTCCTACTTACCAAGCTTCCTTCACAGAATGCTACTGTTTCTACTCTTTTGTATCAGTGGAGAATCATGAGATCTAAATTTACATTTTTTTTACCATTTGAGGAGTTTATAAAAATGTTAAGTATCAATAAGATTCTCTTTCTTGTAGCTCCTGAGCCCCCAATTGAGATAGGATCCTGACAATTCAGACAGAAAGCCTAAACTTTTGTCGATTTAGCTTTTGTCTATTCATTTTGCTAACATAGCAACCTCCACCCTTTCTTTTTTGAACTTCCCTTTCACAACAATGAAGTGCATAGATCAGCAACAATCATGATTTATCACTTTATGTAATTGGGAAGTTCAAAAATAGTTAAGTAAAATTATAAATGTAACTTTAGAGAGCAGAAACAAGCATTGTAACAGAAACATTCTTGGCTTGGGAGAACAGAGGGAGAAATGAGAAGGATGGAAAGTTTTACTCTCAACAGAATCAAGTAGCTACAATATCTCTTATCTTGGTCCTGGTTGGTATTTCCATGATTTAGTCCTCTTTCTCCTCCTCATGATAACAGCAGCCTGCACTTTCTCCATCTTTTTATCTCTTGCTTCTCTCTAGATTCTCTCAAAGTGCTAACATGAACTCATCTAGCACACTGTGTGCTCCATGTATTCACTCTCCCTTTGTCTCTTTCCTATTTCTTCTTGAGATTTCTTCCCTCCTTTTTGTTCATAAAGGATAGTGCACTATCTTTTTTCATTCACCAGGCATAAGTGTGTTAACTTTTTTTTCTCCCCGGGGATATGGCAGTGTTGATGTTTCCAGAAGGTGGTGCAGCTAGACACTCAGAGACTTCTCTGCCTGGGGTATTGGCACTCAATTTCTCATGCTGAATGTACAAAAAGGTAAGGAGTTTGGATTCCATTTAGTAGGAAAAAGGGAATCTTTGAAGATTTTAAAATTCATGATGGAATAATACCAGTGTTATGTAACTCAACTTCATTGGCTTCTTTGGAAATCTATCTCAAAAACAAATTGGTTTGTTCTCCTAAGATTGTGAAGGAGGGGGTGGCATTCATCACTGTTACTTATGTGCTAGAGTAATGAGGGAATACTAGTTAGCCTACTGGTTTCTTCTTGTGTTTGGACTGCCTATTTACTTGGTATTGTTGAATTATTTGTATAAGTTTAGCAGCTGATGGAAGTGCAGGTTTAAAAAAAAGTTGGGAGACAACTTTGGGCAGGGGTGGGGTGGGGGATATAATGTTGATAATGATGTGGCCTATACAATCTATTCCCCCCCAAAATGATAAAGTC
Source organism: Myrmecobius fasciatus (assembly GCA_023553655.1). Taxonomy (NCBI): domain Eukaryota; kingdom Metazoa; phylum Chordata; class Mammalia; order Dasyuromorphia; family Myrmecobiidae; genus Myrmecobius; species Myrmecobius fasciatus. Next base: position 32,006 of record JAJPUD010014772.1, read on the forward strand.
GAGTTGCATGACCTTGGGGGTGTTCTGTCTCAGAAGGAAGAAATGATTATGCTATTATCAGAACTCTTTATTGGGCTCACATCCTTAATGTTCTAGGGGACTAGAAGGGAAGCCTGTTTTAATTCCACTACATTGACTAGGGGAAGAAAGTAATCCTTAATACTTTAGCTTGAAGGAAAAAGCTTATTTGTTTTTTTTCCCTGACAGGTAGTGTAAAAGCAATTAATGACTTCTGTTATTCTAAGGATCAGACCTGAAACACAAACCTAAAATGGCAGAGAGCCACCACCAAAGCTGGGGAAGCCTTGGTCTCTCCTTTTCCTTCTGCCTATTGTTCTTTTCCTTCTATACTGTTCATGTCTTATTTACTGTTTGAATTGAGTCAATACATCTGTCATGCTGGTAACTTTCCCATCCCCCATCCCCTTCCCATCACTACCGCCACCTGTCATCTCTCCATTCATTTCTCTTTTTTCTATGGAACTTCACTCTCTAAACTCCTCCTGGGTATGGATTTTTATTTTTCAAATAATGATGATTGGATTCTTCAATTGGTGATGCCTTAGTTCCTGGATGACTTGCCCTTGGATGAACAGCTTGGAGCTCAGAGCATTTGCTCCTAATCCACAGATTATGGCTTTGCAGCAAATGTAACTCTTTGCAGGGCTGATATTCCAGTTGCTGGCAGAGGGAATATATAACTGGTGGATTGATAGCAATTCTGTGACTGAACCTTCCTCATTTGTGGTAAGAGCTATTTATGTCTCTTCAGAGAATCTTTTATCTCTTATCTTGACAATTTCTTAACATTCAGTTAAGAAAGAAGGAGGTTAAAGAGCTAAAGTGGATAGTGGAGGGGAAAGAAAAATTGAGAAAAGAGATAAAGAGATCTGTGGTGTGCAAGATGCAATTTAGTTTAGGAACTTTTCCAAGTTTTATATTATTGTTACTTGAAATGCAAGGAAAGAACTGAGATCAGTGTATTCTCTCACTGTTTAGATCTGGGTTGTGTATATTGCTTTGACTGGATCTAGTATGTGTCAAATTCTACATCTCTCTCTTAAAACATTTTCTTTGTGTGGTCTCCCTCTATGATGAATTAATGTAAGTAATGTGGTTATTTCTACCTCAGTGTTTACATGACTACTCCCCAATATTCCACTCTCTAGTTAGAATGAGATCACTTAGTTTCTTATTCAGTAGCTCACTTGTAGGCAACATTACAAAGCTAACATGTAATGCCCAGAACCTGTCTTTAGTGAAGGGGCATTTCAAAATGAGAGAAAACTTAGGTCCACACTGCCCTCATCCCCCACCCTCTACCACACTTAGAGAAATCCAGACCCACAGAGAGTTATTTGGGAAAGTTTGACATATCAGAAGTTTAAAGTGAAATTTCTGAGTCTTGAATGTTTGACAGGAGGCAGCTTTCTGCTGGCAATGCAACTGACTTAGAAAGCCTACTAAAGGAAAAGGTTTGGTGATAATGACCAAATAATAAGGAACTTAAAATCAGACTTGTACATTCTCTCTTCCAACTTCTCCTCTACCTCTTGGGGGGGGGATTTAAAACCAACAACAATATGGCTTTATAGAAACCATATTTTTAATCAGTGATTTGAACTTCTGAGCAGGTGTTCTCAATTAGCTCACAGAATGATTTCTATTTATATTATCAAAATAATCTCCACTTTTGTCTAATGAATAAACATTTATGAAGTTCCTGGTATGTGTCAGGTACTGCACTAGGCAATAAGGATATTTTGACACAAATAAAATAGTTCCTACCCTCAAGAAAGTTATATTTCTTTCAACTAATGGGACTTTGATGATATCAACTTCTGTCATAGACTTGAGAGTCAATAGTCTTGTTGGCCAATGTAGTATAGAAAGGGGGTAATCTCATGATGTCCTATACTTAACTCTTTCATTTATTCTCCTCCCAATGGAAATAAATAATCTAAAATCCAATTTTGGAGAAAGCATTGGAGGTCATTTTTTTTTCTTTTTTGCTGAGGCAATTGGGTTTAAGTGATTTGCTTAGGGTCACACAGCTTGGAAGTGGTAAGTGTCTGAGACCAGATTTGAAGTCATGTTTTCTTGACTTCGGGGCTGATGCTCTATCCACTGTGCCACCTAACTGTCCCCTGTCATTTAATTTTTAAAAGTCAGTCCTTCAAATACCATCTTACATTCTTCTCAAACAACAATATTCTTTTCTCTTTGTAAACAATCATTTTTATTGAAAATGAGGATGGAGATGGCAAAGGACAATAGCAACATAGAAAGAAGAGTTCCTTCTATCCAACCTAACTTCTAGATCTAAGGAATTTAGGAAGGCAGAGATGTTAACAACACCCTGAATTAAGGAGTTGCCTCCTGGTTAAGGCAATGTTAAGGCAATAGGTTGGAAGTGGTACCTCTGCAAAATCTTTTTTTTTTTTTTTTTTTTTTGGAAGAACAGAATGCAAAGATATTCAGCCTCAAAGTAATGCCAGGATGTAAATGAATGGAATGCTCAGCCAGTTTCACTTCACCTTTCACCAGGAATTGCATGATACTAAACCAGGGTAATTGCTATCTAAAGCAGAAAGATCAGACTCTCTTTTGCTAATCTTTACATCTTTTTTAGCATTCTTTTATTAGGCATATTTTTCTATCCATTTCCATGTACATGATAGGCTTACTGCTTTTTTTGTTTTAAATGAGTGAACCAATATAGAAGCTGTCATTGCCAATAATCAACTATTCTCTCTCTTTATCTTGTTTTTTGAACTTTTTGTTCTTCTAAATGACCATTTAAGTAAGCCAGAAGTTTCAGTTAGGAAATTCAAGGGTCTAAAACATTTTTGACTTGGTCTTTTGCTTGGGAACTTGTATTCTCAAAACACTAAATAAGAGCTTAAAAATATATGTTCACATCATAAACCAATAATTTGATTTTGACATGCTCATGGTAATGGAGGCATTACTCTCTTATCTCAAGATTTCCTCTCATGTTTCATTGTGGCATAGATATGATAGTAGCCAAGGGACATAGTGATAGAGGTCTGGTATCAAGAAGAACTGAGTTCAGATCCAGCTTCCAGTACTAGTTGTTGAGCCTAGGCAAGTCACTTAATCTTTGTCTGTATCAGTTTTCTTTTTTTTTCTTTTAAAATATTATTTTATTTTTTCAAGTACATGAAAATATAATTTTGACATTTATAAAACACCATGTTCCAAATTTTTATCCCTCCTTTCCCTACCTTCTTCTTTCTAAGACAGCAAGCAATCTAATATAGATTAAATGTGCACAATTAAAAAACATATTTCAACATTCACCATGATGAGCAAGAAAAATAAATTCAAAAGGGAAAAAATCACAAGGAAAAAAATCAAGTAGATAGACAATAGCAGTAACAAAAATATTACTGTATCAGTTTTCTCATTTGTAAAATGTGGATAAGTAGTACCTATTTCTTAGGATTATATTGAGGATAAAAGGAGTAAATATTTATAAACTGTTTTGCAACCTTAAAACACCATAAAATGCTAGCTATCATAAATCCTTTTTTTCTTCCTCCTCTTCCTCCTCATCATTGTTTTTATACATAGTTCTCAAAAGCTATATCTGGCTAGCAATATCAAAATGGTAAGTCTTCACCTGTGGCCCCAGAGACAAAGGACCAGCCTCTATAACTCTGGAGAAGTTCATAAATAGAAAAATCAATGGACTTAAAAAAATTATGATAGCCTACAAAACATTAAAATGAAAAAACCATTCAAGACCTAGGTAGTCATTTTTGCTTCTTCAATAATGATAGCTGACTGCCAGAAAAGATGACGCTAAGAATTTCTAGGGGATAGTACACTCAATATCATTAAATGTATGCACAAACACACATACACACACATATGCACATGGGAATTGCATTCATTTGGTCGATGAATGAGTAGGACACAAAACTCAAGAAGAGGAGAATGGACTGTATTACATTTGAGAAACTGAAAACTTTCAATGATTTGCTTTCCTTCAGAAGTCCATGTTTTTTTGAAATCATTTTTTATTTTAGTGATGACATATGAATATAAATCATGAAACTTCAAGATCCCAGACAACTCAAAATTGCAGGTGAGCAAAAGAAAAATGGAAAAATTTATGGTGGGAGAAAATAGGCCTCAATGTATTGGTAGTAATGACTTGCATGTGAGATATGGCATAAAAGACATTTTCATAGGTCTTTATTACTGGAAAAGGAGATAGGCTAGTCATATGTCTAGAGTGAGGGATTACAAATAGATAGCCCAGATGCTACATTTTTTTAAACCTCAGCTATTAAGAAAATCAGAGGAAAATCCTTAGCATTTTAGGTGGATCTTCCATGGAGCATTTATGGGAGAACAATGACAAGAATTTCACAGATCTAGGGATGGAGCAGTTGGCACCAGTAGAGAGAATTTCCCCACTGATGATGAGATCATGAATTCATCAGAGTAAGAAAGGAAGGAATACTATTGAGAATTCAAATTCACAAGGAATCTGACAGGATAGTCAAGGAGAGATTGACTTAGATTAGAATGAATTGGCTGATGATTTAAGGATATTTGTGGAAAAAATCACTCCAATAGTGGTCAGTATTAGACTTGGCTACATACTCAATGTTGCGCCCCTACACATTGCTTAAAAATGTGTATAACTCCTCACATATGTAATAAAGTTATTTTTGTTTTACTGAAGACAACTTCTTGAAGACTTCCTACTGAAGAATAGTAAGGAGGAAGAGAAAGAGGAGAGAATGATAGATTAAGGCTTAGAAAATACATTAAAGTTTCAACAACTAAGAAAAATGAGAACTAGAGATTATATGACTTTCCTCAACTCACAAAGGGAGAAAATAGCAGAAATGGCTTTTGAATCCTGGTCTTTTAACTCCAAATTCACTGTATGATGCTATCTCCTAAGGAAAGGAATGTTACTGAAACTGTATCTATAGGAAAGATCACAAATTCTTGGGGTGTGGCACAAAAATTGGGAGCCTCTCATGTCATCATCATATTTTAGAGTGCTATTAAGCATTATTCATTCCAGTTTGAAGCTTTACAACTATTTTGATGGGATTTTAAGTTTTGCAAATGATATTCTTTTCTTCGTTGCTATGAAAAAAAAATTAAGAAATGGTATTCTAGTGGGGAAACAATGAATTCTATCTCCATGCCCAAGTTTTTCATAACTTTTCATACTGCATTCATTAAATTATCAAAGAGCTATTTAGGTTTAAATGAAATCTTCGAATCTCATGGACCATCTGTTCAATCTATTTATTCTTTTGGTGAAGTCACGATTCTGTTATTTGCGATATTGAAGTCATTTCTATAATGGAAAATTACAGTATTTCTAAGATGGGATAAAGACATCCTATCTTACAGTCCCACCATATGGAGTTATTAGTGATAGTAGTGATGATGATGATGATGATGATGATGATGATGAAAATTTCCTTGTCCAAGAAATTTTAACGTCTTTATCACTATTGTGTTTCTGGAAATAAGGATCTTTCCCTCTTATAAGGGAGGAAAGCAAATAAATATTGAGCCAATCCCACTTTTATATAAGGAGAATTTTAAGTGTAGGAAAGATTAAAGGACTTGTCCCAGAAGATACCATAGATTGTTAGTGGGAGCAAGAAAAAGTCTTAAATGTGATGACTGGGACCTCTCATTTACAGGATCATATGGCAATTTCTTATTTAAAGCTCTGCTTCCAAAATTCCTACTTAGAATCATAAAACATTAGAACTAGAAGAGCCCTTGAGTATAATTTAATCCAACCCACTCAGTTTTACACTTGAGAACAGTGAGGTATTGAAAGGTTTCAGTTACTTGACAAAGGTTATATAACTAACATGTAACTGAGGCAGATCTCAAACACAGATCCTTTGACATTCTTACCACTACTTAATCACTCTTGCTCATTTATATTTATACTTATTTTAATTGACATTGAACAACTTAGTAATTGTCAGCAAAATGTAGTTAAAATGGGGCAGCTAGGTGGTGCAGTGGATAAAGCACCAGCCCTGAAGTCAGGAGGACCTGAGTTCAAATCTGGTCTCAGACACTTAACATTCTCTAGCTGTGTGACCCTGGGCAAGTCACTTAACCTCAATTGCCAAAGCCAAAAAAACAAATGTAGTTAAAATGGATTGCATTCATTTGTAAATAATACAGATCATCTTGTCCTCAAGGACTTTCTCAGCTCTCTAACATTTTCACAGCACCCCATAAGGCAGCTTAACATGGCAATTCTCATTTTAATTGCTTCCAGATGGAAGGATGGAAAGCTGGTCTATGCATACAATTCAGGTTGTCAGTGTGTTTAGGGGCTTCCAATCCATTCTAAAGCAAAGTTCTTTTTCAACAGAAACATATTGTCAGTGACATTGTGTGTGTGTGTGTGTGTATGTATGTATATATGTGTATGTATGTATGTATATAGGTGTATGTGCACATGTGGTTGTACACAAATCTAATTGCTTTGCTTTGTAAGAAAGAGCCAAGAGAGGGATTCTTTGGTTCTAGAAGATACAGTTATTTTGATTGGTTAAATTCAGTCCTATGGAGTTGCTCAATTTTTGTTCTATTTGTTTTCTATGCCAAAGAGAATAATTTTTTAACTGGAAAGGACCGAACAAGAATGGTTAATGTGGAATTGAAAAGAAACAAAGTTGGCTGGCTTTTTAATCATGAAGACTTGGGTTCAGGTTCTGTCTTTGACACATATTAAATGGGCAATGATGAACACTTAACTCATTTAAGCAATCAGTGCCCAATGTAGCTATCTCCAAGACTATAGTGATAAATTGGTACAGTTTTGAATAACTAGTGGGAATTTGTGCATCAGTATTTTCTTACACTGATGATATACAAGATTGAGGAGGTGTGGCTTGAGATTAGTTCATCTGAAAAATGCTTGAATATTTTAGTAGGCTACAAGCTTAATATGGGTCAACATATACCATATGATATGAAAGGCACAGCATCAATAATTTCAGGCTGTATTAATGTAGCAATGGAGTTTAGGGCTATTTAGGTTTAGGTTTAGGACAGGAATTCTATGTTACTCTGCTCTGGGTAAATCACATTTGAAGCACTGTATTAAGTTAAGCATTGCATGTTTTAGGAAGGACACTGATAAACTAAAGAGCATCGACCAGATTGATGCAGATCATACCATATGAGGGATGGCTGAATGAATTAGGTAATGCTTCACTTGTAGAAGATATGATTATTCTCAAGTTTGTGAAAGACTGTTACATAGAAGAGGGATTAAACTTATTCTGCTTGATGCTAAAGACTGAACTACACCAGGTACAATGAGCAGAAGTAATACAAGGGCAAATTTAGGACTTAATGTAGGGAAATTTCTCAATGATGAGAGCTATCTCAAAGTGGAGTGAGCTGGTTTGGTAGTAGGTAGTTTCCTTTGCACTAGAGTTCTTCAAAGGCTGGATAACTATTTGTTGGAGATGTTGTAGAGAGCATTTGTGTTTATGTATGAGTTAGACTAGAACACCTCTGAGTTGCTTTCCATCTTTGAAATCCCGTAATTCTTCATGAATAACATGAAGGTTAGAAATATGGAGTTCCTAAGGGACAAGTGGATTATGCTATGTTACCTATTGATGGATATATTTTCTGAGGAAAAAAAGATTGGTATCAGAAATGGAAGAAAAGCTATGCATCTCTAGGTTAAATCTGCATGTCACTGTTGCTCAAACTTTCCACTTTCAAAGCCACTGTTTGCCCAGATACTGAAGCAGGATATGATCCAACTCTAGATCCACATGTAGA
>JAJPUD010014773.1:0-32707 GCA_023553655.1 Myrmecobius fasciatus
CACAGGATAGGATATCAGGACAATCTAGGCAATAACCTTAACAATCTAGTGTTCGATAAACCCAAAGACCCCAGCTTTTGGGATAAATACTCACTATTCGGCAAAAACTGCTGGGAAAATTGGAAACTAGTGTGGAAGAAATTAGGGCTTGACCCATACCTAACACCACATACCAAGATAAGATCTAAATGGGTTCATGATCTAGATATAAAGAGGGACTTTGTAAGCAAGTTAGAGGAACGTAATATAGTTTATCTCTCAGACCTGTGGAGATGGAATAAATTTATGTCCAAAGAAGACCTGGAACTCCTAATTGAACACCAGATGGATAATTTTGATTATATTAAGTTAAAAAGTTTCTGTACAAACAAAACAAATGCAGACAAGATTAGGAGGGAAGCATCAAATTGGGAAATCATCTTTATATTTAATGGTTCTGATAAAGGCCTCATTTCTAAAATATATAGAGAATTGTCTCATATATATAAGAATTGAAGCCACTCTTCAATAGATAAGTGGTCAAGGGATATGAACTGACAATTTTCAGATGATGAAATTAAAACCATCTCTAGTCATATGAAAAGTTGCTCCAGCTCTGAGGTACCACTACACACCTGTCAGATTGGCTAAAATGACAGGAAAAGATAACGATGAATGTTGGAGGGGATGTGGGAAAACTGGGACACTAATACACTGTTTGTGGAACTGTGAATGGATCCAACTATTCTGGAGAGCAATTTGGAGCTATGCTCAAAAAGTTGTCAAATTGTGCATACCCTTTGACCCAGCAGTGTTTCTACTGGGCCTATATCCCAAAGAGATCTTGGAGGAGGGAAAGGGACCCACCTGTGCAAGAATGTTTGTGGCAGCCTTTTTTGTAGTGGCTAGAAACTGGAAACTGAAGGGATGCCCATCAATTGGAGAGTGGCTGAATAAATTATGGTATGTGAATGTTATGGAATATTATTGCTCTGTAAGAAACAACCAGCAGGATGATTTCAGAGAGGCCTGGAGGGACTTGCATGAACTGATGCTGAGTGAAACGAGCAGAACCAGGAGATCATCATACACAGCAACAACAGTATTACATGATGATCAATTCTGATGGACATGGCTCTCTGCAACAAAGAATTGTCTCAAACCAGTTCCAATTGTTCACTGAAGAAAACTATATACACCCAAAGAGAGGGAAATGAAATATGGACCACAACGTAACATGTTCATGATCTCTATTGACATTTGCTTGCATTGTGTTGCCTTTCTCTGATTCTTTTTTTTTTTTGTAGATAGGATTTTTCTTGCATAACTTCTCAAGAATTTCAACATTATAAACATGTAGTGGACTTCCTGCCATCTAGGGGAGGAGAGAGGACTGGGAGTAAAATTTGTAATGGAAAGCTTTGTAAAGATCAATGTTGGGGAACTACCCATACATATGTTATACAAATAAAAAGCTTTAATAAAAATATATATATATTTATATATATCAGACTGCTTGCTGTCCAGGGGAGAGGGGAGGGGAGAAATTTTGGAACACAAGGTTTTGCAATGTTTAATGTTGAACACTATCTTTGCATGAATTTTGAAAATAAAAAGTTACTATAAAAATAAAATATATTAATCTTGGAACTGTTGTGGCATATAACAGTACAGGGAATTTTGTCTCAAAATATGTTGGGATTCTATGTCATGAGAAGGAAAAGTGAGTTAACAAAATATAAAAATACTATGTTTATGGTATTGACTCACACATAAAAAGGGAATGGGACTGAACCTGTGACTACACTGATATAAGGAAATCTCAGATTAGGTAGTTATCTTTTCTAATGTATGTAGGTCCCTTCTCTCCAACTTATGGTTTTAGAGAGCTAGATATGGCATTGAAAAGTCAAGTGAATGAAAAGTCATGCCTGGTCACACAATATGTATCAGAAGTTGGACTGTAACCCAAATGTTTCTGACTCTGGCTCAATTCACAATATTAACTGTTCAGGTCTCCCTCACTATTCAGTCCAGCTGTAGTGGGGAGTGGGCTTGGGCGCTTACCTAACGATGCTTGTCACCCCTACAACACTTCGGACGTCTCCGGATTAGACAGAGTAGTCAGACTCCACAGTGAAGCTTCAAGGTACTTTATTCAGGATTACATCACGCTCTCCTCAATACCCTCTTCCTGCTCCTTTTATAGTCCTCATTGTGTCCCCGTGTTGCATGCCCTAGCAACAGTTTAGGATTGTGGCAAAGACCTTCTTGGTAAATGTGTGCACTCAATGCTCAATCTGATGTGTTGACAGGACTTCCCCGGACCTGTAGCCAGTCTCGCAGAGTATACACGTAACAGACCTCAATAACCACTTTCCTCCTGGCTAGTAGCATTGCCACATTAACACAATAAGTCCCAAAAGGTCACATTCTTTCCTGTTTTGCACTTCTGCTCTCAATGTGCTGACTGCTAACAATGTTCAATCTCTGTTATCAATATATTTATCATCCCTAACAATTAACAACAACCACAGCCACAATAACAACAACAGACATTTATATAGTGTTTTAAGTTTTGCAAAGCATTTTACACTAGCTTATTTTTGCCTCTCAGTAAATCTGTGATAGAGAATGTGGTATAATAAATGGAGAGAGAATTTTAGTAAGGAAAAAGTGTGTTCAAAAACTGAGTCTGATTCAGACAGTCTCTGTGATGCAGAGTTAGGGGGAATAGCAATAACTACATTGGGGAGAATCTTAATCCTATCTTCTATCATCAATCCTGTGTTTGAGAGACTGAAACTTGAAATGAGGATTTCTATCCCTATTTGCCTGTCTGTCTCCCCCCGCTTCCTCCCTCCCTCTCTCCTTTCCTCCTCCCTCTCTTTTTTCTGTTTTCCTCCCTTCTCTTTTTTCTGTTTTCCTTCCTTTCTCCCTCCCTCTCTTCTTTCCTGGGTCTGTCTGTCTGTCTGTCTCTGTATCTCTCTCTGTCTGCCTCTGTCTCTCTTTTCTCTCTTTCTCCTCTCTCTATTCTCTCTCTTTTCTCTCTTCTCCCACTCATCCCACCAGAAAATCAATACCAAGAACAAACAGCCATGCAGTGACAATTCTATAAAATAGGTATGATAAATATTGTTATACCTGTTTTACAGATGCATAAATTGAGTTTCATAAAAGGTTAGTGATTTACCCATGATCATATAGCTAATAAAATTTAACTAAGGTATTCCTGACTCCATGTCAACATGCGTATGAATAATCATATATACTTCATCACCCTTTAAAGTTTGCAAAGCTCTTTATACATATAATGTTTTCTTAGCCTCACAACAATCCTGTGAGATAGGTGCTATTGTTATCTCTTTTTAACAGAAGAAGAAACTGAAGCAGGGAGAAATTATATGACTTATTTTAAACAATAGAATCAGTCAATCTCCTAGCCCCTTATTGGAATAAGCCCACCTCTCATTATACTATTCATTCTCTCATTACTTGTTAACCAATAAATTGCCACTATCAGGAATATCTATCCTTCTAAAGGCAATTAAACGTTGAATGGGTCCCATGAGGGATCTTTGACATTGGAGAATATTGCTGATCCTTTTATTAATAATATACTAGCATTATCAATAAATGATTAATTACTTAGAAACTATGCCTCTTGAACATTCTAAACGCCACAGCACTCTTGTCTGAGATTATGAAGTAAATCAAGGGTATCCTCCCCAAAGCCCCCATCCTTTGTATCCCTCTTTTTTCTCCTCTCCAATACTATTTTCACCCCATGACCAGAGTTATCATGCAAATCTCTGACTGCCCAGAACTCTAGGAGGGATGTAAAGAGTTCTACCTGAACCTTTTCTGCACTGGTAACTCCCCTTAGTTCCAATTCTTCTACCTCCAGCTCTTTGCTGGACAGCTCAACCATGATGGGGTTGCCCAACCACCTCAACCTCAATATTCCTAGAGTTGAATTTAGGTTCTTTCCCTTAAAACCTAACCTTCCCACTTTCTTTGACAGGACCAAGATCCTCTCTAGTAGCAAAGGCTTGAAACCTTAAAGTTTCAATTAATTCATTCATTCCTCTCTCCTTTGTTCTCCATTTGCAAGGATTTGCAAAGGCCTACCAACTCTATCTCCAACTCTAGCATCCATACTCTCTGGTTCACTCAAATGGCCAACACCATGATTTAAGCCCTCCTTCATCACCTCTCACCTTTTCTCAGCACCAAAGTAATCTTTCTAATAATATTCAGACCTGACCATATCACTCCTCTGCTCAAAATTTTTCAGTGACTCCATATTAAGCTTAGCATAACATGTAGATTTTTCACATATAAGCCCTTCACCACTACCACCATCTAAAAAAAAAAGTAGTTACTTTCCTGTTTAATTCACATCACTTTCTTCCACATATTCTATTTTCCAGCAAAACTGTTGCTTGATTCATTTCTTCCATCTTTTGTCTCTGTATTCAAATAAGAAAAATCCTGTGTCTCAATCCATACTCTCCATCTTCTTAAGGAATCAGTTCAAGGATTATTGTCTCTACAAATTCAATTCTCAAAGCTGAAAATGATTCCTCTTTCTTCAATATTCTTGAAACATTTCAACTAGATTTCTCCTTTGCACTATGAAACTCCAATTTCTATTATAGACATTTATATATGACATTTCTCCCTAATTTATTATATTGTAAGCTTCAGGTTGTATAATAGATTTATAATCATAACACATCACAGTGCCTCACACATAGCAATGAAAAATTAATATTAATTAAAGTAAATCATATATACTTAGGATCTTCTTGATTCTTTTTTTTATTCAGCTTTTTAAGAAAATAATCTTCTATAAGAAGACCCCTTCTGGAAAGTATCATTGTAGCTTATGAATTTATGGCTTATGATAATGCCAGGGAAGAATTCCTAACACTGTCCCATCCATTCTCATCTGCACCAGTTCTGTCAGGATCTGCTTGGTGCCATTCTGGGAATGAGAAAACCCAGTTTCTAGTCTTGATCCAACACTCACTATTTGCCTTTAGGCAATTCATTTCTCCTTCTCTGTGAAAGAAAGTTGGGCTACACAGAAGCTGCCTTCCAACTCAGATATGATAGTCTATGGGAAAGAGCTCTGGATCTGACATTACAAATCTAGGTCTGAATCATGGCCTCATAATTTACTACCTGAGTGACCATGGGCAAGTAAGTCACTTAAATTATATAAATTATTTAGGTTCCTCATTTTAAAAATATCAGTAGTAGTACTTATACTTCACTTGGAATGAAAGAATTTTTAGGAATCTTCTTTAAAAATATTTTTGGTAAAACAACAACAACCAAAAAAAATTAAAACCCAGACAAATGTAGGTTGTTATTCTGAGGATCTGTTCCTGCACTGCTTGATAAAGAGAAGATGACACAAGAACGATGAAGAACAGCCACCAAGATATGTCTGGTAATATATCAGGATGAAGTGAACCTCAAAGGAGAGAAGTTGTTGAGGGAGAGTCACAAGATAATCTGGAAATGATGATAAGGGAACAAGAAGTATTCTCACTTCCCTTTTTATTAAAGTACATCCAGGGATTGAGTAAAAGTCTTTCTGAGAGGAGCTAAACAGGAATTCAAGCATTTCTACTTGAAAAATCAGCAAAAGACTATAAATAAGGAGTGCATTGTTGTTTTGTTTGCTTTGTTTGTTGACTTTGTAGACTTCAGAAATTAATAGAAAAGGTGTTAATAAGGCAGCTCAAACTTAAAAATATGTTACAAATGTATTTTTTTCTGGAGAGACAATTATTAAACATTAATCAGCATACTGTTAATGCCAGGTTTCTATGGCCAAAGGAAGACTGATCTTCTAATAAGAAGATCAGGCTATTAATGTAGCACTATCCTCTCACATGTGGGGTTCCCAGAATAGATATTTTTGGTACTCTGTGTGTTAGCATCCACTAAAAACCATAGATCCCAAGCCTCCACCAATGTTTGCTTTTTTCTCTAATCAGCCAGACTATAATTAATTCAAAGTGAAGACATTAAATGAAAAAGCATCGTAAGAAAAATCACAATAGAATATTCCTTTCCCAAATACAAGATAAAGATACCCTTTCCCACAAATACACATGATTAGGGAAATAGACTTGGAGGAAAGGAGGCAACTCACCTTTCTGATGCAATAGGATGAATATATCTTATGATAACTATAGTTACTGCATGGGTATGGCATCTGCCCTGCAGTTCTATGTCTGCCAACTTATAGTAGAACTTCTTCCTGATAAGGAGAAGCTGACAGGTCTTTAGTCATAGCCATTCCACCTAGTTTACAAAAGCCAAGCAGAGAAAATCCTCAATCTAAGGCTATCTTCCTTTTTTGACACCTATTCCTGGCATTATATGAAAGCCCTCCATTATGGACAACTGCATACTTTAGAGTTCAATATTCCAAAACTCTCTCTAGTTTTGTATGCAAATTAATTTAAGATAGAACAAAAGGCAAGATAAGGAAGTAAGCTTGTTGTTATCCACTAGCCATTTTTGCTCTATTACATACATCTGCTATCAGCAAAGCGCAGTTGTTTTGATATTATATTTTGATCAACAGAAAAACCTCACTGTCTTTGCATTAACAGCAGAGTGGGCTTCATCGAAACAAAATCAAAGTGGGGAGAGAATGGAATAGAAACAAAGGAGTAGTGAGGGTGTCATGAATGAGTATTAAAGAATGGGGCATGATAGATGAGAAACAGAACTCTTGCCTGAGTAGATTATAATTCTTAATCACAAGTAAAATATTATACTAGATGCAGGGGACAGAACAAATGAAACAAATTACCTTAAGAAACAGTAATTGCAAAAATTATCAGCTTTTTAGTGTTCATTAGCCAAAAATAGAAGCCTTGTAAGTAGGGCTTCAAGCCTACTAGGCCTTCAATCCAGTTGATGAACAGAGTAAGATGGACCAAAAAGTAAAATGGACCCTGAGGCGGAAGACAAGAGATAATTGAGGCTAAATGTCAATAAGAGGAAAAATATTCAAGCCAAATAATTGGATTTAAGAGATTTACAAAAATTATTCTGATGGAAAAGCAAAAGGCATCAATGAAACTAATTTTTAACAAATTTTTCTCAAATAAATTGTAAACTCCCTGAGGACATGACCACAGCTTCTAATTCTTTTTTATTTTTCCTGGAACCAAGTTCAATCTTATACACATAAAGAAATGCACAAAATAGGCATTGAAAATAAGATATTAAAAAATCCCAAAAACTGAGTTTGTTAGAGTTTAACCAGAATAAATGTGACCAAGAGCATTAGTGCTCTAAAAATGATAATGATACAGGTAGAGTCAAGCAATTCTTTTTTTCTCTGTGACAAATCCCTCATTTCAACTATCTCTTCTTTCTCTGGATAATCAAGGCAGAGATAGGGAAAAACCAGATATCCATATTGTAGACAGAATAGAAATCTTCACTAGTCATATTTTTTAAAAGTTGTTCCTGTTGTTTAATTTTATTTTTTTCCAATTATAGGTTACCCAATATTTTAAATTATTTTTTAATTTTAAATTCAAAATTCTACTTCTTCCTCCTTTACCTTTCCAACCCTTAAAAAGGCAGCTTAATATAATTATACACATGGAGCTATACAAAACATTTTTACAGTAACCAAGTTGCAAAAGAAAATACAAATGCAAAAAAATCTAATAAAGAAATGTATGTATAAATATATATATATAGATATATATGTATATCTATATATATACTTGTGTGTGCACGCTTTAATTAGCATTCAACTTTATGCCATCCATTCTAGAATGGATAGCATTTTTTCATCATAAGTCCTTTGGAATTGTCTTACAACATTATATTGCTGAGAATAGCTAATTCATTCACAGTTGATCATCATACAATACTGCAATTACTGTATACAATGTTCTTTTCATCCTGCTCATTTCAGTTCAGAAAAACCTGGGAAAATTTACATGATTCCAAGTTTTTTTCTGAAATCATCTTGCTCATTATTTCTTATAGCAAAATAGTATTCCATCACAATCATTTACTACAATTGATGAGCAACTCTTCACTTTCCCAATTCTTTGCCACCACTAAAAGAGCTGCTATAAATATTTTTGTACAAATAAATTTTTCCCTCTTTTCTGTTATTCCTTTGGAATATATATTTAGTAATAGTCTATTACAGAGTATGCATAATTATTAGCCCTTTGGGCACATTTCCAAATTCCTCTCCAGAACAGTTGGTTCAGTTCACAACTAGTAGTTGGTGATCCAATTTTCCCATTCCCTCTAACTTTTATCATTTTCCTTTTTAGTCACATTAGGCAATCTGATAGGTGTGAGATGGTACCTCAAGGTTCTTTAAATTTGCATTTCTCTAATCAACAGTGATTTAGAGCATTTTTTCATATGAATATAGGTAACTTTGATTTATTCTTCTAAAAACTGTCTATCCATATCATTTCACCGTTTATCATTTGGGAATGGCTAATATTCTCAATTTGAATTAGTTCTCTATATGTTCTCTATATTCTCTATATTAAAGAGAGTTGCTACCAAAAAAAAACAAAAACAAAAAAACATTTCCCAGGTTTCTGATTTCCTTTAATATTGGCTGTATTTTTTTTTATTTTGTACAAAAACCTTTAAGTTTGACATAATCAAAAGTGTAAAGTAGCTAGGTGGCACAGTGAATAGATTGCTGGCTGGGTCTGGAGGCAAGAAGACCTTCATATACTTACTTGCTGTGTGATCCTGGACAAGTCACTGATTCCTGTTTGCTTCACTTTCCTCATCAACAAAAGAAAATCCGCACGGAGTATCAAAGAATCAGATGCAAGTGGAACAACTGAACAATAGCAATTATCTCACCTGTTGGTAAATGCAACCTGGCAATTCCTCAGCCAACACATACTTAACCTATTACACACACACAACAAAAATTTCTCCTGAAAAAGTTAAGCACAGAAATAAACTATTGGTATGATTGTTATTATTATTAGAAATGATGAATTAATGGAGAGGAAGAAAGGAAAAGGAAGGATCTATTCAAAAATTAAGGTGATACAAAAGGTGTTTATATAAAAAGATTTTTAATGGCCATTGTCTCCCATACCAAGGCTAAGCAGAAAAAGTCAGTGTAACTAAGGTATTATTTCCTTAATCCATCCCATCAGTGTTACTTTCTTCCTGTCCTAACAATATCCACCAAACCCAGGAGCTCCCCAGTCCTAAAAGGTCCTATTTTCTTCTTCCACTCACCTTTGCTTTTGTATCTTTAAATACACTCTGGCACAAACAGTTCCTGAGAGATGAACCTGATGAGCTCATAGCCAGTATACCCCGAAGACCACCAGAGTAGGAGAAGTAAAGTATGAAGAACTGAGGAAGTGTCCATCTATGAGTTTCTTACCCTTCAAGTCCTTACAAATAGTGATAATCCAAGAAAAGAAATTAGCAAAATATAAAAATGTATAAATCCCTGATTTCAAACTATAAGGTTTAAGAGCTAAAAATCAGAGGTTTTCTCCTCTCCTTCCCCATCCCCTTCTTTCTTCTCAAATGGGTTAAAAAATATTGACTTTTGTAAACATCAATTTATTTGTGTCCATGGAAATAAATTTTATGTTTTAACTGTATGTTGAAGAGATTACTGGTGTTAAATATAAACTATCTGAGGAAGAAGGCACAGATGAGGAATGTAAACTCCCTTCAGGACTCCGAAGGGTATACTGATATACTTCTACAGGGCCAAAAGAGGATTATTTAACTGCTTACTTTGTAACCATTAACTTTTCCATTTTCCTATTTACTGTACTGTACTGTACTGATACTGTAGCATCATCCCTTCATTCTTTTTGCACCATGACTAAGGAGGAGGGAGTTGGGTCATGAAGCAACCAGTGACATAGAAGGAAAAGGGACTGTACCCAACAGGAAGGGCTGGAATTGAAGAAAAGAGGTGTGAGGAACAATTGGCTCTGAACCCAGATTGCCAGGAGCTACCCTGGAGGAGCCAAAGAGCAGCCAAGTGGGTCTAGGTCCCCAACTATCTTTACTTTCACTCTCGAGAAGAAAATTTAGACCATGAATATGCCTCCCATCCATCTATTGGTTTATCATAGTTAAACACTTCCCACAGTCTCTGTATTTGTTTTTTTTTTTTTTTTTTTGGTTATTTGTGGATATTTGTTAAATCCAATGCTTGGAATGCTTGAAGAATGCAATGTGAGCAATTGGGTCTAGACTTAAAGACTATATCTGAGATCTTCTGCTTTGGGAGCATATCTATATAGATTAGGTGTGGGACACAAGATCTAAGAGTTGCTGACATGTAGCTCACTAGGTATTTGTTTTATACTATCTTATTGTAATCCTTTATGCTCCTCAAATTAAGGAGCTACTTAAATCCTTAAATTAAAACCATGTACAAGTAAGTCATACTTATATAGGGCTTATAAGTACATATTTATGTATCACCTAATCAAGTGATTAGGATTCCCTGAAATACAAAGGAATGAGAAAAGAAGGCAGAGTTTCCTTGACAGCAAATTCTTATTCTAAGTGAATAAGTCCACACTAGCCACACACCCTTTGACTCTAAAGTTAGTCATTCACCAAAGGACTAAGCTGTGAGTAGAGGTAGCAACTTTTAAAAGGACGCAGTGAGGAAACCACAGCTCAGGACTGTTCCCACATAATCATCAAAGCAAACATGGAATTGCAAGAATATGGGCTTTCATCCCTGAAAAGGGCCAGACCACTGGGTACAGAGTCCTTTATTGTATTAAATTACTATTTAAAAGCATTATGTTTGATTTAAATGACAATAATTCCCATGGAACATAACTGTAATGAATAAATTAATCTTTTAGGTAAAAAATGGGTAATCCTTGCTATACTTTAAAATAGATAAGTACCTAATTTGCCAATTACACTCTTAGAAGATTGCGTAACTACTCAAGTGACTTGCTCAGGCTCAGTCATCACATGTGAAATACTCATTCTCCTGAGATTGGAACCAGCTCCTTCTATTCACTAAGCCTCTGCAGCTTTTCACATTTATCCTGACCCAGATGGAGAATCATCATACTCTGACTTTTTTCTTTTAATCAGTTCTCTTTATGATATTCTACAATTATCCTCCACACTTACTTTTAATTATAGGCAGTTTTCTCAGAGTATGTCATCCAATGAAATGGTCGAAGTAATGGTACCTCTACCATTTGCCTTTTTTCCATTAGATTGTATACTCCTTGAGAACAGAGACTATCTCTTTTTCTTATTTGTAATCCCAGAGCTTAGCACATAATGTACATAACACATGTACATTAGGCACTTAATAAATGTTCATTGAATTTCATTGAAAAGCATTGAAAATTTGAATTATTAAGCAATGACTGTCACAAAAAAACCCTTGTAGTAAAGCTGTTTTTCCTCCCTCTATAGGAAAATCTCACATAAAAGAGAAGACAAAGTCCCATATCTACTCTCCAACCCTCATAAAAATATTTAGTTGCTTCCTCTTTTGCACTTGCTCCCCAGAACCACTCTAAAATAATCTTATTGGTAAGCTCCTAAAGAGACCATTCTGAGAAAAGCCTAGAGTTTTGAAAAGTTTCAACCACACCCAAAAAGCTGAGGATGAAACATATCTCCCTTCTCTCAGTCCAAGAGTGGGAATATTAGAGATGCAGAATGTTGCATGTCCTATCAGAACTGGTCATTTTGGCACTGGTTTTACTTAATTGTTTTCCTTTCTTTCAAAGTCAGGTATGATTTGCAAGAGATATTAGAGTATGTTGGGCAAAGACTCAGTGAAGACTAAAAAAACTTAAGATATCAATAACCTTTAAAAATAATTGGAACTTCAGAAAATTAGGGGGAGGGAATCTGAAACTTTCCTGTTATGAAAGAATTGCCATTCTACAGCCTCACTCTGCTTTGGGGCCCATAGGAAGGACAGTTGTTGCAAATTAAACAATGGAATTAATGATTTAGTTATTGTTATATAAAAATATTATGACTAAGCTTATTCTGCTTTAGAACCAAGTTTTCACTGACCTCTCTCTTGTCCCTTTATGATTCCGAGATGCTTCTCACTAAAGACACTTCATGGGAAAAACATGAAGATATAGTGTGGTGACAGACTGAAAAAGAATATTTTACTCTATCTCTGTATACATGGTTTAACAGAAAAAGATAGCAAAGCCTCCAGAAGCCAGTTTGATAGGGCATATGATGCAATGTCCTTTACTTCTCTATAACACATTATCTTCGTCAATCAACAAGTTTTTATTAAACTCCTTTTATTATGTGTTTGGAACTATAAATACAAAAGTAAACTAGCTCCTTTCTTCAAGGAGTGAATACAACACATTGACAGGAGTAGTAACCATGAAAAGAGATTTTGGTCTAGATAGTCACAAGGATTATGTGGGAAGCTACAGAGCAATAGATTGTCATACCCTCTCTGGTAGGTGGGATATCTTATTTGGATTATTGTTCTCAGGACAAGAGAAAGAAAGGAAGGCATTCCAGATCTAATACTAAAAGGACCCTCACAGATTATATCATCTAATTGCCTCCTTTTTATACATGAGAAAACTTTTTATACATGAGTGGGAGAAAAGGCATTTAAACTTTAGAGCCTTAAATCTTTCCACTGTACCATAGCAAAGATAGATCATCCCATGGGAGAGCAAATGCACTGAGTAAGGCCTGGTGTTGTGATAGTGGGATATGAAACATTTAGGGTGGAGTTCAACAATATTTCAAATAGGAACAGCTAAGTGTTTGTGCAGTGGATAAAGCTCCAGGTCTGAAGTCAGTGAAAACCTAGGTTCAAGTTCAACCTCAGATGCTTAGCTGTGTGAACCTCATTAAGTCAATTGATCTCTGCCTCAATTTGTTCATCTATAATATGAAGTTAATAACAGTCTCTACCTTCCAGGGTTGTAGTGAAGATAAATATGATAATAATTGTAAAGTGCTTAGCAAAATTCCAGCACTGTATAAATGTTAGCTGTTATTAAATGGTTTATTTTAAATTAATCCAAAATTAGCATTTTCAAAACTTGCATTTGTATTCAATTCAGTGAATATTTATTGTCTACTCTATGCCAGTCATTGTTCCTTCCCTCAGTTTATATACCATTTGGGCAGAGTGATATAGCATATATATAATATATACATATACACGTGTATTAGCCCAGCTAATGTAGAGGAGAAGCCTGATGGAAACTCCATCAAATTTATAGTTTATGGGAAGTCAACTTGTATGTTTGAAGGTGCTGTGGAGGGTAAGGAAGAGGGCATTTCTGGCCCCAGTCCAACTGGAGCACCATGGATCCAAAGGTTTGCAGTAGGAGTCGGGGGAAACAGAGAGTCCATTTCTACAAACTTTGGAAATTTCAAATGGTGGAAGAAGCTATGCTTCATATCTTACTCTGATGACTGCTGGGGATATAGCCCTGCTATAGTTTGAATCCATGTATGAATTAACATAAAGTAATTTCAAAGTATTAACCAACTAGGGCTTTATATAGAGCATAGCACTGACTGGTTGTTTGATTCTATTCATTTAAACTTAATTCAATTCACTAAGTATGTAATTTAATTCAATAAACATTGAATGCAGGCCTTTGGTTATTAACTCAGTAACTGATAAATAGTTTAGGTTCTGAAACATTTTTCATAACTGAACTACCTAAGTCTGAAAGAAGCAGGAACCCATGAGTTCTGATTTTTCATCATCACTATTCTTAGATTAATTCTCGTCCCTTAGCTGAATAGTCCTGGCTTCTGTTGATAGGATTGTCTAAATCCATGCTGAAAATAGCTGATCTATTTTAGGATTATTTCCTCAAGGAAAACATGTTGTATTAAGGGTTGAGGAGTGTCTTGGGCCAGAGAGCCAAGAGAGGAAATTGTAAAGCATCAGGATCTCCTACCTACCTTTTTGCCCGAGACAGCCTAAACCAAAGAAAGGGAAAAGTTATTGTTGTTGTTGTTGTTTATTTTACTTTGTTTTTTAATTAATTTTTTTATTTTCAAAGCACATGCATAGTTTTCAACATTCACCCTTGCAAAACCTTTTGTTCCAAATTTTTTCTCCCTCTCTTCTCCCCCCTCCCCTAGACAGCAAATATTCTAAAATATGTTAAATATGCACAGTCCAGTTCTATACATATTTCCACAGTTATTATGCTGCACAAGAAAAATCAGATCAAAAAAGAAAAAATGAGAAGGAAAACAAAATGCAAGCAAACAGCAACCAAAAAAAAAAAATGGAAACACTATGTTGTGATCCACATTCAATCTCCACATTCTTCTCTCTAAATGCAGATGGATCTCTCCATCACAATTCTGTTGGAATTGGCCTAGAATCATCTCATTGTTGAAAAGCGCCATGTTAGGGCAGCTAGGTGGGGCAGTGGATAGAACACAAGCCCTGAAGTCAGGAGGACCTGAGTTCAAATCAGGCCTCAGACACTTAATACTTCCAAGCTGTGTAACCCTGGGCAAGTCACTTAACCTCAATTGCCTTAGCAAAAAAATAAATAAGAAAAGAAAAAAAATTGTCATGTCCATTAGAATTGATCATCACATAATCTTGTTGTTACTGTATACAATGTTGTCTTGGTTCTACTCACTTCACTTACATCTGTTCATGTAAGTCTTTCCAGGGTTTCTGAAATCATCCTGCTGATCATTTCTTAAAGAGCAAAAATTCAGTTTTCAGTTCCTTGCTACTACAAAAAAGGACTGCTACAAACTTTGCCCATGTGGATCCTTTTCCCTAAGATAGGGAAAAGTTAAAGCCAAAGACTTCACCAGGGAAGTTTTTCCTAAAGCTGCTTTCTTCTTTATCTACCATGAATTTCTTTTTATACATCATCTGCAAGGTGAGAGATTGTGCTCTGAGACTTTCCATAAAGCTACTTTCTCCTCTCATGATCCAGTTTTTAAAGGATTTCTTAAGCAATTCAAAGTTGTTCATTAAATTTGGAGAACAGCTGCTTTCTCCCCTATAATCCAGCTATAATGAGGGACATTTCTTAAAGAATATATTTTTCAGGATGTATCACATAAATGCAGCATTTTGTGTTAATCTTAAAGATAAGAGGTTGTATTCTGGCAATAATGTACAATTGCTTTTTCACTCAATTCAATGAACATTTAAGTACTGACCTTATGTAGGGCAGTCAATTCATAAGCAGCATCTACTATATGCCAGGCACAGTATACAAAAAAAAAAAAACTCTCTGCCCTCAAGAAACTTATAGTCTAATGAAAGAAAAAATGAAGACAACTGTGTGAGTAGAATAAATTGGAGATAATCAATAAAGAGAAGTCATTAGCATTAAGGGGAATTGGAAAGGGCTTCTTGGGGAAGACGGGATTTTAGCTGAACATTGAAGAAAGCCATAAGGCAGAAATGAGGAGAGAGAGCAATCCAGGAATGGAGGGTAGCCAGTGAAAATGTTCGCAGTCTAGAGATAGGACACCCTGTACTAGGAACAGCAAGAAAAGAACCAATATTATTGGATGGCAGAGTGTATGGACTCACTGTCCTATATCATGGGAACTCAAAAAAAAAAAAAAAGAAAGAAACTCCACACCCTTAGATACCTTATTTATAGGAATACAAAACATGTGCATAAATAAGGGTAATACAAAGTAATTTCAGGAGGGAAAGAAAACATAAATAACTGGGTAGTTCAGGGAAGGGAAGGACTATGAAGAAGGCTGAAAATGGGATGTTGGAATAGATGATACAGAGGAAGTTAAAAGAAACTAAGTGGATCTGTTTAATGTTCCAAATTCATGCAACAATCTACATAGCAATAACTTATCTTGTAAATTATCTAAAGAATATGTGGTTTGGGGCAGCTAGGTGGTGCAGTGGATATAGCACCAGCCCTGAAGTCAGGAGGACCTGAATTCAAATCTGGTCTCAGACACTTAACATTTCCCTAGCTGTGTGACCCTGGACAAGTCACTTAACCTCAATTGCCTCAGCAAAAAAAAAAAAAAGTATGTGGTTTGAGTGCTGAATTCCATCATACTGAAGAAGTTGTGTACTTGAACCATCTATATATGGTGCTGGTATAGAGAAAAGAGGTTTTACATAAGAGAAAAGGGGAAGAAAACTTGGTCCCAAGTACATGGTCTTCAGAGGGGAAATATCCAGCTCTCAGCCATTCTCCCACTTTTATCCTTGGATCATAGAAATAGAAAATTATTATTATTTTTTTATTTTATTTGCATAACATATGTGTGGGTAATTCAACATTAACCCTTACATAGCTTTCTTTTACAAATTTTTCCCCCTACTCCTCACCCCTCCCCTAGATGGCAGGATATCTACTACATGTTAATTATGTTAAAATATTGGCAAATCGAATATATGTATACATATTTCCAAACTTATTGTTGTGCAAGAAAAATCTTATCTACACAAAAGATATATCAGATAAAGGAAACACGGTGTAAGCAAACATCATTGAAGGAGTATGAGAATGTTATGTTGTTGTCCACATTTCACATCCCTGTCTCTGAGTGTATATGGCTTTCTTCACTGAACAATTTGAACTGGTTTGAAACATTTCATTGTTGAAGAGAGCCATGTCCATCAAAATTGATCATCATATAGTCTTCTTGTTGCCGTGTATAATGATCTCCTGGTTCTGCTCATTTCACTCAGCATCAGTTCATGCAAGTCTCTCCAGGCCTCTCTGAAATCGTCCTGCTGGTCATTGCTTACAGAACAATAATATTCCATAACATTCATATACCATAATTTATTCAGCCATTCTCCAATTGATGGGCATCCATTCAGTTTCCAGTTTCTAGCCACTACAAAAAGGGCTGCCACAAACATTCTTGCACATGTGGGGCCCTTTCCTTCCGTTATGATTTCTTTGGGATATAAGCCCAATAGAAATGCTGCTGAGTCAAAGGGTATGCACAGTTTGATAACTTTTTGAGCATAGCTCCAAATTGCTCTCCAGAATGGCTATATCCATTCACAGTTCCACCAACAATGCATCAGTGTCCCAGCCTTCCCACATCCCCTCCAACATTCATAATTATCTTTTCCTGTCATTTTAACCAATCTGACAGGTGTGTAGTGGTACCTCAGGGTTGTCTTGATTTGCATTTCTCTGATCAATAGTGATTTGGAGCATCTTTTCATATGATTATAAATAGTTTTAATTTCATCATCTGAAAATTGTCTGTTCATATCCTTTGACCATTTATTGATTGGAGAATGGCTTGAATTTTTATAAATATGAGACAATTCTCTATATATTTTAGAGATGAGACCCTTATCAGAACCCTTAAATGTAAAGATGATTAGAAATAGAAAATTAACCAATAATAAGTGATGGTACAAATGGCAGTCTTAGATTAGGCAATAATACTTGGGTGGGGTGCTCTACTTCACCACAAATCTCTCAGGTCTTTGAGCTTTTATACTTCAATAATGGAAACATTCTCTGAGATGAAGTTAGTGTAGAGGATTTCTCCTTAATGGGGCTCTTAAAGCAGAGTCAGTTCAATCACTTATTAGAGCTATCATAAGTATGATTCTCAGGGAAGTCTGGTCAAAATGGCTACTGAACACCTTTAAAAATCTCTGACTCTATGAATTGTGTCCAGTGTGCATATGAATGGGCTCGTGCACGTGGTCATACTTTGCCTTTCTGGAGTTTACACTGACTTCCAGAAGATGACCCTGACAAACATGCTATCCTCAAATCCTAGCCCAGGGCCTTCCCAGGATCAGATCCTATAACTCTTTGCTAGTTTAATATTGATTTAATTTATGAAGCAGATTGAAGAATGGGAGGAAATGAGGTCTCCTTGATGGAAGGACTCCAACATTCCCTGCCCCTGACCACCTGACCTATTGGTATTGGGGATATGTGGCAAAACATCAATGATAAAGAGAGGGAAATATGAATGAGTGGAATTGTTTTTAATCATTCCCTCCAACCCAGATTCTTATAATCCAAGTCAAACATTAAAAATGAATCAGAAGAGGGAGGTAGGAGAGAAAAAAAAAGAAGCAAAATGAAGTAAGAGATGGAGGATCAGGAGCTTTTAGACTATCTAGATTCCCAATATTGCTCCAAATCCCTGTGGAAACCAGAAATACAGAAGTCTATCAATTGTACTTTTAGCTTTGTGATCTCCATTTTCCAAGTGAGCAATGCAACTGAGGCAGTAGTATAAAGGAGGTCTTGAAGCATGGAAGTCTTCAACAACATCCTTATTCTAGGATATTTCATGTTTCCTTTGTAAAATGCCTTATATCCTTTTTATCACCTAAGCAGAAGCAGTTTGGGGAGCTGATAGAAAATAGGAGAAACTATATAATCATCTCTAAATCAGAAATCAATTGTAACTCTTCTGGCTTGCTAGAGATATTATATTGATAAGAGGTAAAATCTAAACTACCACAATCCCATCTAATCCTATCTTTAAGTCAAAGCAATTCCCTCTTCCTATTTAGCAAAAGATTCTTTCACGTATGATCTTTGCCCATTTGCTCATTTGTCTGGATTACTTTTGATTCTCAGTGGATTTGAGTAATACTCCTAAATGGTCATGGATGGGCATACTTCTAAATCAGGATTCAACAAAGCCAAGTGATACACAAAGATATACTCTTTACCTTTACCTCATTATCTTCTCCACAATTTCACTCCATTCCTCTTATCATGTCAGGTTTTTTCTGTCCTTTGCTTCTGTTATTTCACACCACTTTCTCACTCCCATACAATCTTAATTTATCTCCCTTACTGCGAGAAGTCTATCATTCTATTCTTTTTCAACTAATCCACTAAATGGCTAAAAGGGGCCCGATTCTTCTACAGCAGTTTGCAAGGAGTGATCCAACTTGTTGGGGTCTTCAGACTCATCTTTATTCAGTATTACTCATTCTGATAGAATGTAAACATTGTTGATGATGCAAAAACCTTGAAACAGGTATTGATTTGATTGGGAGGGAGGGGCTGGGTGCTTGTTATTTTTGTTTGGGTTTTTTTTTTTTGTATATGTAGCCCAAGCATCTAGCACATAAAAAAGGGCTTTAGTTTATAGGTTAATTGGTCCAAGTCTCAACTTGGGGCCCCAGAACAAAGTAGGGGAGTCAAGAGCAAGAGGAGTAGAAATTATGATTAATCAGATAACTGGCTCTACCCCATTGGAAGAAATCATGACCAGGAAGTCCCTCTGGTCAGTGGGCCCCCCCCCCCTCTCTTCTCTCTGCCTTAGCTACAAATCTCAGAAGGTAGCAGATAGCTGGAGCAGAAGCAGCATCTGCTCTGTGTATCCTCTCTGAGAAGATGAAGCACGTTCTCTTCCTCCTGCTGACTTTTCTTCTATCTCATGAGATTGGAGCTGGTGAGTCTCCTGCTCCCCCAAAAAACAGGCTTGAGTCAGAGTTCCACATATACCCCGAGGAGTACTTGTGGCAGTGTCCTAGGACAGACTCTTCTTACTGGGTCCAGTCTCTTTCCAAAGAGATTCTACTTATGCAAATTTCTTCAAAATCTTAATTTTTTCACTCAAGAAGGAAACTTTTATAAGGACTAAAGGTAAAGGTTAGGTAAAAATAAAGGGGTAAAGGGTTCGAATCAAGCTTGGAGATCTTGCCTACGCTGAAATAGAGATGGATATTGTTAGGGGATATAAGAAATATAGTGATGATGATATTTCAGAGTCACAAGCTTGGAGATATTTCCAGAAGAGAAAAAGTAAGGGCTGAGGAGCAATCATGGTTGAGGGAAGGCCTATGGGGCTTAGGCTTGGGTTAGGTAAGAGGTGGAGTGACTGTTAGTTTTAACCCTATTTCTATGGACCTGATGTTTTGTTTCAATTGTGTACATCTGTATATTTGGTGTGCATGTTGGGGGGGGGGATGCGGTCTCTTTTAGATGAGATCATTGGAGGTGAAGAATCAAGACCCCATTCCCGTCCTTACATGGCATTTCTGAAAATCAGACATCATGGTTCCCTGTATAAATGTGGTGGGTTCCTGATTCGAAGTGACTTAGTGATGACAGCGGCCCATTGTGGAGGAGAGTAAGTATATCTATTCCCCTTCCCCTCTCACTGATACTCACTAGGTGAGGGACTCATTAAATCAAGGTCTGATACAGATACTACTGTCTCTTGGGGGCTACTCACCCAAAATGAAAAGAATCCTAATCTGAAAAAAAGCAAGAGTAAGCAAGAGTCTTTATGTTCCTAGATGAGATCTATCCTCTCCTCTCAAAGCTAATCCACCTTTAGTAACTGTTCTGCTATAAGTGATGAAGCTCATACTTCAGACCTTACCATCCAAGATTCCATCTCTCATCAACTTCTTCCTTGACACATCATGATGTTCCTGTTTTTGTTGCTCCCAGAGGTCTTAGCAACCATATTTCTATGGAGAACTAAGCTCTGTCACAGGATTCTCTGGGAGTATACATTGGTGCCGTAAAGTCCCAATAATTTCATCTTTGATCTTCTGGACTTTTGGTCCCTAGAGGCTGAATCAAGAGCAGCCTGAGGCAGGACAAGCAGATCCACTTGTCACCCTGTCCTCATCTGGACAACCCTTTCAAAGGAAATTAAGGAACTGTCTCTACCCTTTGCAAGTACTTCAGTCCTGATGGATTGAGTCCCACATCCCATCCCTAAGAGGCACCAGCTGCCATAGATGCAGAGAGGAGAGACAGGCACCCTAGGAGAGTCCTTGGACCCCATTCCTCAAAATGTTCCCCTCACGAAGGATCTTGAACCCCTAATACCTTCCTCTTCCTCTTTCAACAGGTCCATCACAGTCATCCTTGGAGCACATAACATCAAAAAGACAGAAGAAACTTGGCAGACCCTTAATGTCAAGCATCAATTTCCTCACCCAGAATATAATCCTGGAAGAATTTTCAATGACATCATGCTACTAAAGGTAATGAGAAACAGAAAACAAAGGATAGGGAATCAATAGGTTTGGGGTACTGGTCCAATCTTGGTCCCTGACTTAGCTGTATTATTTTGGATGAGTAATTTGGATTTTCATGGCTCCATTTTTCTTTTCTATACCATGAGAAGTTGAACAAAAAAATGCCTGATGAAAATTCTTGCTTTAATATTCCTTGTTCAATGTTCAGAGATAGGGAGGAAGGGGGAAAGGGCAGATTAGCCTATTTGACTTATCCCCAAAGAGTAGAATCATTAGTAAGATATGAAAACTTCAGAGGGGGGAAGGGCAGATTTAAGTTCTGTCTGAATAAGGAAAAATATCCTTCACAAGATCATAGATTTAGACTTAGAAGGGATCTAGTCAAACCCCTTCAATTTATAGATGAGGAGACTATGGCTCAGAGAAGTTTGAACAGCTTGCCCAGGATCACACAGCTACTAAGAGTTAGAGGCAGTATTTGAAGCCAGGTCTTCTTGGCTCCAAATTCAACCCTTTATCCACTAACACTGCTGCTTCTCAAGAAGAGGTCTTCCCAGAGTTCAAATCCAAGAGCTGTTACATGAAGTATACTCCTAGACCAATAAACCAACAACTCAGGAAATAGTAAGATCCCCATAACTGACAGTCTCCAAGGTTCAGATATCAAAAAGGACATTTTTATTTGGGAATACATCATATTGTAAAGTCTGGGACTTCCATCTAACACTGAAACACTGTGATATAGTTATGTTTTAAGGTATATATTCTATGAGAATGTGTGCTCTAATAAGAAACACTGAATTCACAATCAGATAACATAGTCAAGTTCTAACTCCAATCACTTACCACCTGGGTGACTGGTGACAAATTATTTAATATCTGTCAGTTTCAGCTTTCTCTTATGTAAAAAGGGAATAATAATACATTACCTGCCTCACAAGAATATTATGAAAAAAGCTGAGCATGCTGCCTGGCAAACAAATAGTGCTTAATAAATGTTTTTTCATTCAAATCACTTTGCCACTTACAAAATACTGCATAAATGAGCCTTTGACCCAGCCACTATAACTAGCCCATGGCACTGACAAACCCTTCTCCTTCCTTCTCACAGCTAGAAGAGAAAGCCAAACTGACAACAGCAGTAGGGACTATTCCCCTGCCCTCAAGATTCAATTCTGTCTCACCTGGTCAAGAATGTATAGCAACTGGCTGGGGAAAGACAGGATTAATAGCCCCGGGATCAGACACTTTACAGGAGGTGAAACTGAGACTAATGGACCCCATTTACTGTGAATCCTTTGAAATTTTTGATAAGAAATCCCAATTGTGTGTAGGGAATCCCAACTCAACTAAATCAATATTCAAGGTGAGTCCACATCTCATATTTCTCTTCTTTGGAAATCACTCTCTAACAGTCAGAAGCCTCCTAAGAAGGGACATTTTCATCTGGATCCAAGATTTTGGCAGGGGGTTGGAAGATGGGTCTGTGAGAAAAGAAAATATTCTAAATTCCCAAATCCAAGTCTCATTTTCTTCCCCCCCATCCTACTCAGAATTTCAAAGAGATGCTGATAGGAAGGAGAGAAAGAAGCCTGGGTAGGAAGGTGCTCTGGATATGAGCCAAGAAAAGAATCTGTGCTGGAACTCATGAACCCAGGAAAGTCTAGGATTTCTGGAACCAATTCAGAAAGAGCCAGGGCTAAGTGGGACAAGGTAGGATCAGCCTTTCATGCTTACTCCTCTTTGTCTAATAGGGAGATTCTGGAGGACCCCTCATTTGTTCTGGTGTGGCCCAAGGCATTGCCTCCTATACGGCAGCGGATGCAACTCCTCCTTCAGCCTTCACACGAATTGCACATTACCGTCCCTGGATCGATCAAATCCTAAAAGCAAATTAGCTCTGTGACCTTGGCTCAGCAAAAAGGAATCTCCAACCTAGAGCCAAGCCTCCTCTCTATGCCCCTTACTCTAGGACTGTGCCCCTGTCTGCCCAGGTCCATCCCAGAGTCTAAGATGTGGGGGGGGGGGGAGAAGGAGGTTAATGGGTATCAAGAGTTACACTGGACATTGAACTGAACGTTGACTATGACTGCAATAAACCTAAGCATCCAGACTTGTGTGCATGATTTCTCTCTACCACGGTCTTCTCCTGCTGTTGTCCCCTCTGTCCCTGCCCAAGGTAGTCAGCAGAGCAACAAAGGACCTCATAGAGAAGAGGGAGTCAGTATTTACAGTTTTTGAGTGGAAGTAAATGGTCCTCATTGTTCTTCTTTGGCATTTCCTAATGGCTTCTCCTTGTCTTAGGTTTTAATGGAACACCACTAAGAATGCTGGCCTTATTTTGGAAAAATAAAAATAAAAAGGGAGTACCATTTTCACATGATAAACTAGAGAGCTCCACTGCAGTTCCTAGCAAAACGCTGGCATTTATTATTAAAAACTATTTGTGAACATTTTAAAAGGGATGCAGAGCTTTTATTTCTTTTTTCTTTTTTATTCTTTGCTGTATGGAATGGCTTACTGAAATGAAGGAGAGGGAAGAATATATTTAAAAATAAAAATGATAAAAATAAAAAATTCAAAAGGTAAAAATTTAAAAATTTTAAGAAAAAAATGAAAGAAAAGTAGGCTTCCAAAAAAGTTAATACTAGTTCATCAAGAATAGCTCATGCTAACTCTCATTAGTTCCCTTTTTGATTGAGTTACTAGACTGATAGATAAGAGGAAAGCTGTAGTCTTAGATTTTATCAAGATAGGTAAGAGTGATAAGATGATAGTATTTTAAACTCAGAGATTTTAGAGAATATCTAGCCATCTCTTTCATTCTCTATAAGAATGAGGCACAGATTAAGGTTAAGTTGCTTGCTCAATTTAACACAAGTACTAAATAGGAAACCCAAGTTTTCTGATTCTAAATCCCTACTACCATAGTACCTCTTTTGATAGTCTTATGGACAAGATGACATTAATTATCCAAATTATAATGCAGTGAAATTTTATGTTAAATATGTTTAGAGTTGGTAGAATGTCTAATTTCAAAGAGTGATCATTAATATCACCCATCAGTCTATATCAATATACAGTGGAGTGTCCTACAGATATTTATTCTTTGGCCTCCTGTTTAACATTTTCATCAATGACTTGGATAAAGATAAAGATGGTATCTCCCTTTTTTTCATTTTAATTTCCCTAGTTACATGTAGAAACAACTTTTTTGGTTATGCACATACATTCATTTTTTAAATATATTTCCTCATGAGTCATGTTGGGAGAGAAACATCAGAACAAAAGGGAAAGACCACAAGAGAAAAAAAGAAACAAAAAGAAAAAAAGTGAACATAGCATTGTTGATTTACATTCGGTCTCTATAGTTTTTTTTTTTCTATATTTGGATGGCATTTTCCATGAAAAGTTTATTGTGGTTACCTTGGAATTACTGAGAAAAATCAAGTCTGTCATGGTTGATCATAGCACAATCTCTCTGTTGCTATTTACAATGTTTACTCAGTTCTGCTTATTTCATTCAACATTCATTCATTTCATTCTGCTTATGTCATGTAAATCTTTCCAGGCCTTTCTAAAATCAGGCTTTTCATTGGTTTTTTTTTATAGAACAGTAATATTCCATTGTTTTCATATACTATAACTTATTCAGCCATTCCACAATTGATGGCCATATAGATGACATCTCAACAAAACACTCAGATTGGAATAAATTCAAAGATAGTAAATACATTAGATGAAAGAATCAGGATCCAAAAGCACTCAGTTGAAGATCTTTATAAGCTTGAATGCTGGGCTTACTCTAATAAGATAGGGGGAAAGTGAGGGGTTGAGGGGACCAGACTTGTAATTTAATCCATTTAAGGATTTTGTGGTATAGAAATTCCCTATACCAGTGCCAGTTGGCAATTCCTCTATAATTTATAGCTTCAGAGACTTTCCTATGGCATTGAAAGGCTGTGATTTGCATATGATCACACAATTAATCAGAATAGTACTTGTATTCAAATCGACTCTCAAGTTGGCCTTCTACCTACTAAATAATTACCTCTCAAAATTAAGTTTAATAGGAACAAATCTAAAGTCTTACATCCATGTTCAAAAGCATCAAGTGGCTACCATAAGTATAAACTATGGAAGATGTGTCTAAACAATAGTTTTCTTTTTTTCTTTTCTGTTTATTTAGAAAAACAGAATGGAAAAAAAGAAAGTCAGAAAAGGAAAATAAAACAAAACAGAACAGAACATTGTCATGTACCCAGGAGAATATCAGGAAGGTTTCAAAACATATAACAACAAATATCCAGTTCAAGAAAGGATAGTATAAGAAATTATATTCATGAATGCCCATCTTTTTTTTGCTTCCTTATAAATTGTTCTTTTGCTCTCTACTACACATTTTTTAATTCTTTTTTCCCCTTTCATTTCCCCCATACGCTGAGCAAACTATACTTAAAAATACATACACACACACACACTCACATACATACACATATACAATCACACCCATCCACAAACCCACACACATATATACATGTCTATATATACACATACTCAGCAAAATATACATATATATCTGCATATACTCAGACACATATTTGTATATATATACATATATATACACAACTGTATTTACCTTTGTGTAAACATTCATCTAAAAGAATATTAGTATGTCTTACATATAATGTAGATTTCTCTCTTGATTGAATCGTTAAGTTTACATTTGTCTAAGATCAGTGATCACTATTGTATTTTTTTCTATTAAACTCTACTCCTGATCTTTGTTGTAGTGTTTGTTAATATCTCTTCTTTCCTATCCCTCCTGACTTTTCTGGTTTAAATCTGATCCTTAACCTGCCTTGCTATTACTTAAGCTCTGCCCATCCATGGATCATCTCCTTGTCTTCTTCCCTCACCTTTTGCTTTCCCCTCTGCCCATCCCTTTTCCCTTATTTCTTTATAGATTTTGGAAGGTGCTATACCTTTCATGGTATATATGTAATGTTGCCTATTTAACCTATTTTCGATGTGACCAGCTTTTTCAGAACACAAGTCTTCCTCCCCTCTCTAATGCCTCTGTGTCTATTCTTCTGCACCTCATTTGTATAACATAATTACTATTTTGACCTCTTCCTAAGTGGTTTTGCTTTTTTAGAGTTAGATCACACTCAACTCTGTCTCAGTCTTTCTTTTTACTGCCCAACTGCTGATGTCAATCTTAAGTATATGGTATAAATTTTCATGTAAAAAACATAAACAATTTGTTAAATTCCTTGAAATTAATATTTGATATTGGCTCTTAGATTTTAAATTTTCTGTTGATTTTGGGTTTGGTTGCAAGAAAGTCCTGAAAATCTACAAGTTCATTGAATGTCCATTTTTTTCTTTCAATATTATGGATAATTTTGCAGGATATGATATTTTTGGCCATAGGCCTCATTCTTTTGATAGCCAGTACATATGATTCCAGGACCCACGGTCTTTTATTGTGGCTACTGATAAGTCCTATACAATTCTAATTGTAGCTCTAGCACATTTGAAATCTTTTTATTTGTTGGTTTCTTACAAAATTTTCTTCTTCAGCTGGAGTTTTAAAATTTTGGCAATAATATTCCTATGAATTTTCCACAAAGGATCTCTTTGAGTTGATGATTGATAATTTTTTATTTCTATTTCTACTTTCCCCTCATGTTCTATCACTCCAGGACCATTTTCTTAGATTATTTCTTTCATTGTTGGGTCAAGGTTCTATTTTTTTGGTTACAGCTTTCAGATACTTAATTATTCTTATATTTCTGTTCTTTATATGTTGTTATAAGAGATTCAGATTATGTTCTATTGTTTTCATTCTTTGTATTGTTTTGTTGTTTCTTGTTTTCTTATAACTTCACTGGCTTCCCCTTGCACAATTCTAATTTTCCTCTTTAAGACTCTGTATGTCCTTTTCCAGTTCGTTAACTTTTTTCATAATCTTTTTGCTTTTCTTGGTTGGTTTTAATTGTTGTGTTTCCTCAATGTCTCTCATTTGATTTTTAAATTCTTTTTGAGAACACTATTTAATCACACTATTTAATCCCAGCTTGGGGGTGTTTCTCCTGGTCTACTTGAGTTGTCCCCAGAGGCCCCCTGTCCTGTCCCAAGTCTTCTTTATTTTTTTACCAATCTGTGCTCCCTTGAGGCAAAAGTTTGTTCTATTTTTCGGAAAATCTAGAGAGATTGAAATTTACTGACCTACTCTGCCATCTTCCCAGAATCCACTCTAAACAATAGTTTTCATGAAAAAAGATTTACAGAAGGCAGAGCCAAGGTCATCTGATAGAAAGAAAAAAATGCCCTAAACAGATCTAGGAAATTCACCAGATAGCAACTTTATTGGAAAATGCAAGACAATGTCACAGCCAGTTATTTTTATAGCCCAGGAAGTCATAGGGAGAGACACAGAGAGGTCTGTGGACATTAAGGACAGAATCTGGACAGAATACAGAGAGAGACTATTTACCATAATTAGCAGAGATACCAAGACATCAATAAGGACAGGTGACAACTGGAAGACTTGTGTTCTGAAAAACCTGGTCACATCTAAATACCCCACTAGCTGGGGTAGACTGACTAAGGGACCTGTCGGAAGAGGAGATAGCATTGCCAGATAGAAAGATCTTAGTTAATGAACCAAAAAAAAAAAAAAAAAAAGGAAATTCAGAATCTAGAAGCAGAGATGTGTCTCTGAAGCCTATAGAAAAATAACCAGGGCAAGAATTTCAGATCAAAGGGGAACACACATTTCTGTGTCTCTGAATCAATAGAGCTTCCCAACTGACTCATAGTAGCTGAGCCCAACCACAGTGTACAGTTACTTAGACTCAAACTCAGGTCAGGAACTTACTTGATTAAACCAAGAGGGCAGCAGTCAGACTTTATCTCAGTTTCATCACCTTAGTGAAGGAAGAAGGGAGAAATTTTGGAATTCAAAGTTTTAAAAATGAATGTTAAAAATTGTTTTACATGAAACTGGAGAAAAATAGAATACTGAATATGACAAAAAGAAAAGAAAAAACACAGTATTAACAATAAATTTACTAAAATTTCTGGAATAAGTTCAGCAAAAATCTGGGGGGGAAAGAGCTAAAAGATATATTTCTCCATGAAATGATACTACTAGAAGAAAGAAATCAGATAAGAAATGATAGCCATGGAAGAAAGAATTTGAGAAGAAATTAATAATTTGGAACAAGACATGTAAAATCTTAGCAAGCCACAAACTCTAAAATTAGAATAGACAAAATACTATCAAATAGCCCCATGAGACATCAAGAAATATTAAAAAACACTAAGACTGAACAAATAGAAGAAAATTTAAGGTATCAAATAGCAAAAAAAAAAAATTGAAATCTGGAAAACAGAGTGATTAGAAAGAACTTAAGAGTCATTGGACTGCATGGATGCTGTGACCAAAACAAATGCCTAAACATCATGTTTCAAGAAATTTTCAGAGAAAATTGCTCAGAGCTTTTAGAACCAGAGGATAAAGTGAAAATAGAAAAAAGTCACCAGTAATCTTCTGAAAGAAACTTTCAAATGAAAATTTCCAGGAACATTATACTCAAAATTCAGTACTTTCAGGTCAAACTAAAAATAGTTCAAGCATCCAGAAAGAAAGAATTCAAGTAGAGAGGAGTCACAGTCAGGATTATAAAGAATTTAGAAACTATTTGTATCAAGGAGTTAGAGAGTTTTGAATGTCATATTCCAGAAGGCAAAGGACATAGACTTATAGTCAACAATAACTTATCCAGAAAAGGTGAATATAACACCAAAGGAGAAAAAAGGGTCTTTAATGAAAAAAAGGGTATCTGGGTATTTCTGACCAAAAAAAAATACCAGAGCTCTATAGAAATTTTCTGCAAGCACATAAATTAAGAAAAAGTAAAACATTAATGAAAAATTATAAAGAACTAAAGAGAAACAAATTGTATGTATCCTAATATGGGGAAATGATACATATAGCCCATATCACCATCAGGTATCAGAGAGGGAATCTAATCAGACAGAAAAGATAGTACATACCCTTACCACAATGTTTGGGACAAAAATACATATCATTCAATGGGAAAATTGGAGAAGGGGGAATTAGTGGGAAACAGTTTAAAGAAAAGGTTAGCCTTAAGGAAAGCCAAAAAAAATGCAAATATATTTCTAGAACTTTTTGACATGGCAAAAAAAATTAGGAATCTAAGAAATGTCCACAAATTGGGGAATGGCTAGAAAAGGTAAAGTATATAAATATGATGGAATATTATTGTGCTATAAAAATAATGACATTAGCTTCAGAGAAAATTAGGAAGACATCCAAATGATGCAAAATGAATAGCAACAAAGAATAAATTAATACAGTGACAACATGGTAAAGACAAAAAACTTTGAACGAATTGGGGTTTCTGACTTGTATAATAACCAGTCACAATTCCAGAGATGAAACATGCTACCTACCCATAGATAGAGAGGCAAAGGACTCAGGCTGCAGAATGCGTGTGCATGTGTATGTGTCTGTGTACATTATATATACATATACTGGATTACTTTCCATCTAGGAGAGAAGGTGGGAGGAAGAGAGGGAAAAAAATTTGGAACACAAGGTTTTGGAAGGGTGAATATTGAAAATTAACTATACATATGTTTTGAATAAAAAGCTTTAATAAAATAAAAGGAAAAAAGTTAGGTGTAATATACCTTTGGAGAAAATTGAATGGGGACAGAAAGGTTTATCCTTTTTTTCTCAGTGGTACATGAAACCTACATAAAAAACCTGAAAATCAAATGCAGAAAGGCAGAAATAATAAATATATCTTTTGGAGATTGTGATGCAATAAAAATTACTTGTACTAAAGAGTCAGGGAAAAAAATAGATCAACAATTAATTGAGAACTAAAAAATCTAATCCTAAAGAGTGAATAGGTGAAAAATACACAGAATTTACATGCAGGGATGGAAATAACCAGGCAAGAAGAACAACACAATGTCAGGAAAGAGAACTGTGGGCACTGGAGACAGTAAGAGATGACCAAATAAGAGAGCATGGTGTGAACTATATAGTTATAAGCACAGGATCTAACTGAACTCCTTGTAAAACAACAGAAATGGATTCTCCTTCCCAATTTCTGCCATTCCAACAACCTTTTCTCCTACCACTGGCACTAGAAATATACTATTGCTCCATCATCCCTCACATCCAACCTGTTATCAAGCCTTATTGAGTCTTATTTTTTTTATATACCTCATATGCAACCCAATCTTTCCTTGCACTATTTCTTAACAACCACTAAATTCCTTCATTGCCATCTCAGATATTCTTTGGGAAATTCTAACTATAATGCAAACTCTATGCCAATATTAATCTATCAGTCTCTTAGAAAGGGACTAGTGACCTCAAAATAATCCAGGTTGGTACAAAAAAACTGAGATACATTAAATATCTAAGAAAAACAACTTTGTGCCATAAACAAGGTTCAAAGAATGAACTCAGAAGTAACTTAGAGATTTCCTATAGAACAGTGGCTAGTACTCTGTAACTCAAAAAGTCTAAATATCTTTTGCTGCACAGGAGTGGAATTGAACAATTATTTGGGTGTTTAAAACAAAATTCCTACTTGAACCTTATATAGCTGTGAAGAGAAAGCCTTGGGGAATATTACAAGCTTTCTAGCACATAGCTGGTTGTCTATTAATGTGTGTATTGATACTGAATGAAACCTATTTTGAGAAGTAGTAAGAATTCCCAAAAGACAAAATGAAATAGGGAAGTCTGCTTTTTGATACTCTTTAAACCAGTCAATGGCTAATATGCCACCTTAAGCCTTGTAAGTACTCAGTGCGCATTTACTGATTTAAGTAGAAATGAGTCCCCAAACCTCCAAACCTCAGGCAATAGGATTTTCTCTTCCTTTTTCCTCCACTCTCCATCCCCCAACTAAGCTCCAGCTTAGATACCCTCTAATGATCTCAGATAAATACCTCAAAACAACCAACTAGTGGGATATCTGGGGAAGGAGTATTAAATTTTAAAAACTGCTGACTTTGAGTCAAAAGAAAAGAGAAGGAAGCCAAGATGGTGGAGAGAAGACACGACTTTCTGGGACATCCTCTGACCTTCTCTCAAACCAACAGCAGATTAAGCCTCTAAACTGGTTTTGGAGTCAAAGAATCTACAAATATTTGGAGTACAACACATTTCCAGAAGAAGATAACTTGGAAGAATGTCAGAACAAATCTGTTTCAAACGGGCAAGGGGAGAGTCTGCTGATCACAGACCACAGCACAGGGAGCCTTTTAGAAGAAAAATGAGGAAAGGAAATGAGATCTTTGCATATAACTCCCAACAAAATAGATTTGATGAAATTGAAAAAGCATATAATTCCTTACAAAATAGACATGAAAAACATTCATTGAAAAATTCATTGAAAAACAAAATTTGTGAAATGGAAAAAATGCAATGAAAAAAAAAAACAATTCAATTGGACAAATACAAAAGGAGCTAAAAAAAGGTAACTGAAGAAAATAATATACTAAAAATTAGAATTGAACACATGGAAATGAATGACTCGTTAACAGTCAAAAAATCAGTCAAAGACTAAAAAAATGAAAAAAAATAGAAGAAAAT
Organism: Myrmecobius fasciatus; assembly: GCA_023553655.1. NCBI lineage: Eukaryota > Metazoa > Chordata > Mammalia > Dasyuromorphia > Myrmecobiidae > Myrmecobius > Myrmecobius fasciatus. The sequence goes on from JAJPUD010014773.1 coordinate 31,623, forward strand.
ATTAAATACGTCCTAGGAAAACCAACTGACCTGGAAAGCAGATCTAGGAGAGACAATCTAAGGATTATTGGACTTCCTGAAAGCCATGATAAAAAAAAATAACCTAGACATTATCTTACAAGAAATCATAAAGAAAAACTACCTTGATATCTTAGAATCAGAAGGTAAAATAGCCATTGAAAGAAGTCACCAATCACCTCCTGAAAGAGACCCCAAAATGAAAACTCCAAGGAATATTGTGGCTAAATTTCAGAACTATCACACCAAGGAAAAGATATTGCAAGCAGCCAGAAAAAAAAAAATTAAATATTGAGGAGCCACAATCAGGATTACCCAGGACCCAGTAGCTTCCACCTTAAAGGATCAAAGGCCCTGGAATCTGATATTCTGAAAGGCAGAGGAACTTGAATTACAGCCAAAAATAAGCTATTTAGCTAAAATGAACATTATCTTCAGGGAAGAAAATGGACGTTCAATGATATGGGTAAATTTCATCTATTACTGTTGAAAAGATCAGAACTGAACAAAAAATTTGAACTCCAAACACAGAACTCAAGAGAAACATAAAAAGGTAAAAAAGGAAAGAACTCTTGAGAACTATATTTATGTTATAGATAGATTTGGAGAAGGTGGATATAATTTGATTTTATTATGATAATATGAAAAAGAAACTAGAAATGGAAAGAGGATCATACTGGAAAAAAAAGAGGAAAAGGGGGATAAAATAAGAGAAATTACATCACACAAAGAGGCAAAAAAGACCTATTATACTTGAGGGAAAAAAAGGAGGGGGTGAGCATTGTGTGAATCTTACTCTCATCAGATTTAGCTCAAAGAGAGAATATCAGACAATGTTCATAATAACAGCAATATTGTAAAAATGATCAACTGTGAGACTTTAGCTATTCTGATCAATACAATTATCCAAGACAAACCTGAAAGATTCATAGTAAAAAAATGCTATCCCCTCAGAAAGAGAATCAATGAAGTCTTTTTTATTATTTTTAAATTTTTGTTTTATTTGAAAAAAACAGTAAGAAAAAAAAAGAAAAACAGAAAAGGAATACAAAACAAAATAAAGCAAA
>JAJPUD010014774.1:0-30250 GCA_023553655.1 Myrmecobius fasciatus
GTCTCGGCTCCATGGCATGGGCCCCGGCCAGGAGACTCCTTCTTTTTTACCCTAATTCGGCTTTCACATATTAAATAGAAAAGGGGGACTTGTTGGAGACAAAGAGACTGTTAGAGACAAAGAGGTCTACCAAACCCCTGCCCCCAAAAAGTGCATACCAGGAAGCAAGATACGATCAATTATCTCAAGAAAGTGTCAAGCAGGCATCCTGCTTCAAGAAGTCACACATACACAAAGATTCCTCCCCTTACTCAATTTCCTGACAAATGGTCAACAGATGTTACATCCTTTGTTATATGAAAGTTTACTTTGATACACAATGTATATAAACCCTGTACTGTGCCTCAATAAACGAGCTATTCTGCCCTTATACAGAATGGTCTCCATTCTTTCCTTTCACATCCCATCCCCAGGTTGAAGCCTCCCCAGCCTTCGGCTCACAGGCAGATGCGAGATTTCAGGCACCCTTAGCTCGAGACCCGCGGGACGGGTCAATTGGCGCCCGAGAACAGGGACCTGAAAATCCGCATCGCCCCGGCGGATTGACGAGGACAAGGAAGCACGAAGAGACGCACCATCTGGCCAGATCCCCGTCTATCGACCCCACAAAAGATTCTACAGACCACGAGTAAGTAAACCAATCCGCCGCAATCATGGGCTCCCACCTTTCCAAAGAACAGGCTTTTGTCAAGGATCTTAAGGAAAGTTTTAGAGAAAGAGGAATTAAAGTAAAAAAAAAGGACCTCATAAAACTTTTTATTTATATTGATAAGATCTGTCCTTGGTTTATTGTTAAGGGTCCGGAAATCCATCCCGCAAAATGGCAAAAGGTAGGCAGGGACTTAAATGAAATTCTCAGAAAAGAGGGACCTGAATCCATGCCCCTTAACATTTTTCCATACTGGACGCTCATTAATGAGGTTGTAGAAAGCGCGGCGTCTGAAGGTGGCGCCAGACAACTTATTATCAGCGCTGAGTCCTGCTTGCGTCCACTTTCTCGGGCTGCCTCTAAGGCTTCATTATGCGAAGAGAAAGATAAAGAAACTCCGGTAGAGGATAAAAAGACAAAGCCTCCCTCCCGCCCTTCTTCAATCATTCTAGATCCTCCCACAGCACACCATATCCCGCTCTTATATCCTCCCTTACCCACTGATTCAGTGATTCTTCCATCTTCACCACCTAATCAGACCCATAAAAGTAAAACTTACAAATCCAATAAGTCATGCCCAGTAGAAAACGAAACCTTTGACGGTGTTATGAGCAGCATTGATACCGCAAACTTAGAAGTGGAAGCAGCTGTATATAATCCACAGAATATATTCCTAAATCAAGTCGGAAACCCTCAACCGCTGCCCTTTACACTTCCTAACTACTTTCCCCAAAACGCCCCTTTCTCCCCAGCCCTCGGTGCTCCTAATCCCGACCTTAGGGCTATTAAGGAGAAACTCATTAATGATTTAAGGGAACTTGGGGAAATAATGACAGTACAAGAACAATACGCCCGAATGACCCTCCAATTTAATGATATTCAGGACTCCTTGAGATCATCCCACTGCTTTCCTCAAAAAAGAAAAAAGAAAAAGGGAAAAGACAGGAGATAAGAGATGGCTTTGTGAATGGGTTATGGAATTGAGGGATTAAAGAATGGAGAGTATTTTGTGTGTATTTGGGCAGATTGACAAGAGGGAAAAAGAATAGAAGAAAGTGAAGAGGAAGTAGGATTAAAAAAAAAAGGTTAGAAAGGTATTTGGGTATGAAAAGACAGAAGGATTTGGCATTCTAAAAGTTAATTAAAGAAAGTAAAAACTGAATGGGGGAGGGAGAAACAGGAAGATTCTTTCTCAAAGAGTGAAGTTTAACTCCCCCCCACACTTTCAGCTGCTTCTTTAGAAATGGAAATAAACTTGGCAATTTGTTTGCTTCAGGTTTAAGGAATATGATAATAAATGTGATTTGTAATTTGGTAAGGTTACTTGAAAAAATTTAACTGATATTTGTAATTGATTCTTTTATGTGCAAATGTGATATTCTGTATGAGTTTTAATTGATAGTAGTGCATCATCTTAAAATTGTATTCACTGAAGGGATTTTGAGGAAATTAGTTTTTGCCTTTTGTGGACAATATGCAATATGGAATTTTTATGTATTGGGTATTTTAAAGGCTAACATGGCTGTGACGGTCTGACTTGCTTTATGTCTGTCTGATATATCTGTCTGTCTTGTGAAATCCCCTCTCCTCTCCCGGTTTTCCTGAGAGGAGCGTCTCATAAAATGTCTGTGTAATTAGTGTTTGAGAGATCTGTGTGTGTGTGTGTGTGTGTGTGTGATTAAAGAGCTCTTATGATTGGTGTGTGTGTGTATTAGGTGAAACTCCAAAATTTGGCAATTGGTCATTTCAATGGTAAAATGCTTGGGTTTTAAAATTTCTTATTGGAGTTAAGTGTTTGCATTAACTTGAAACTAGCAGGGACAGAAAAAGTTTGGCCATTTTAAGATGCTAGCAGAAAAGTTCCCCCCCTCCCCCAAGCCTGCTAGAAGAGAAAGTGGATTTTAATTAGTGTTGGAGAAAAAAAAAAAAAGCCATATCCTTTTGGATTTATGGGCAATTGGTTTTTATAATTACTGCTGCTTTGTGCATGCTAGATTGTTATTTTGGGTATAAGATCTTAGAAATTTGTCTAAATATTGACAGGAGAAGCCTCTAAACATGTCATCAGCCATGTCATGGCCTCACTGGCTGTTGTACCCAAACCCAAAATTCTTAAAACGGACAATGGTCCCAGATACACCAGTGCCTCTTTCAAACAATTTTGTGCCCATATGGGTATAAAACATGTTACTGGTATCCCTTACAACCCTCAAGGACAGGGTATTGTGGAAAAGGGCTCACCAAACACTCAAAAGAACAATTTCAAAATTACAATCGGGCACTGAGACCCTTTACTTACGGATTGGCAACCACAAAACCTTACTGAACCATGCACTTTTTGTGCTCAATTATTTAACCCTAGACAATGAGGGTAAATCTGCTGCTGATCGCCTCTGGCATCCTTCCACAGCAAATGATTATGCCAAAGTTAAATGGAAGGACCCTCTCACGAATCAATGGCATGGCCCTGATCCTGTACTCATTTGGGGTAAAGGACATGCATGTATTTATGACACCCAAGCTCAAAATGCCAGATGGCTCCCAGAAAGATTAGTCAAACCTTTAAACACCCCAAATGAACAAAAATATAATAATCTACCCAGGGAATCACCCTGAGAAGATATGTATGTGTTCTCTTTACAGATACATGGACACAGTGCTCCTTGGGATCGTAATTGCCTTATTGATTCTTGCAAACATCATCAGTATCCTGTGCTGCCAAAACAAACTGCCAGTCCCCTGCCCTGTTTGAGCAATATTGATACCAGTTGCGCGTTTCATGCTCGCAATCATGATGCTCCCTGCTATTATCCTCCTGAGTTTGCTACGCCCGGCCCACCCAACCTACCGCATCTATAATTACACATGGGTAGTTATGAACTCCTGGGGGGACACAGTGTGGAGTTTGTCCTATATGCAACACTCCATCCCCTGGCCTGACCTCTACCCTGACCTCTGTCAACTTGCAAAAGGATCTGCAGGATGGGATATCCAAGATTATCATGGAAACGCACCCCCAATGACTGCTCCTGGAGGCGCCGGAGTATGGGGATGCATGACCCCTAATGTAAGATCAGTCACAAAAACGTTTTCCTTCTATGTCTGTCCCGGTACTAAACATAGGGACAAAAGCCTAACATATAAGTGTGGCGGCCCTAACGACTTCTTTTGCGCCTCATGGGGCTGCGAAACCACGGGAGATACTTACTGGTCCCCTTCCTCCTCATGGGATTACATTAAGGTTGTGGCCAATTGCAGCCACACAGCAAAAACCAGCAGTCTTCCTCACAACCCTCATGGCCGTCAGATCTTCAATTATCCTCTGGACCCAAAATGCAATTCCTGGTGCCATCCACTAAAAATCTCTTTCACTGAGGAAGGCAAATGACACAAACAAATTTGGGAGCTGGGTCTCATTTGGGGACTCAGATTATATCAACCTTATTATCACAATGGACTTACATTCACCATCAAACTTTATATGAACCTTCCAACATCGAAGTCCTCCATAGGTATTGGACCTAATTCACAATTGTTACCACCCAAGCCTGTAAAACCCCTCACGCCGTTTCCCCCGCCCTTTCTGCCTTCCCCTTATCCCCCCTCTCCTTCTCCTTCCCCTCCTATGCACCCTGCCACCCCCTCCCCTATTGAGCCCCTACTTTTCCCTCCCCCGCATCCTACCATTCCCTCTGGCCCCGCTTCTCCCTCTACTACCATACTTTCTCTGATCAACGCTACTGTTCAAGCTATTCACCATTTGAGTATTTCCTTCCTAGAAGAATGCTGGGTTTGTTACTCTTCTAATCCACCCTTCTATGAAGGAATAGCTCAAATTGCGACGATCTCCCCTACTAACGATACTTCCTCCCTAAGATGGGCTCCAGATAATACTCAAGGTATCACTATCACCAAACTCTCCGGCTCAGGTACTTGTCTTATGGGCAATTCTGGTTACCTCCCCCTTACCCTATCGCCTCATTGTAATTCCACTGTAACCATAACTCCCCATTCAGGCTATACATCCGTTTCCGAGGGATTTTACCTAGCCTGCTCTTCGGGACTCACCACCTTCATTATCAATGACAAATTCCTAGACATGCAAGATTACTGTATTACTGTTACCCTTCTCCCTCATGTTACCATTCATCCCCCCGACGACTTCCTTAGATTTATGGACAAATACAATAACCCCACTTATAGGGAAAAAAGGGAACCTATCACAGCATTAACCCTCACAGCGCTTTTAGGCTTAGGAGCTATAGGTACTGGAACAGGTATTGCATCCCTTGTACAATCAACTAACCAATTTCATCAACTTAGTGCAGCTATAGATAAGGATATTTTAGAGTTACAGACAGGGCTTCAACACCTCAAGGACTCTGTCTCATCTCTAGCAGAAGTAGTTCTACAGAATAGAAGAGGTCTTGATCTATTGTTTTTACAACAAGGGGGATTATGCGCCGCCCTTAGGGAAGAATGCTGTTTTTACTCTGATAAGTTGGGACTAGTAGAGAACAGTTTACAAAAAGTAAGAGACAGTCTAGAAAAACGCAAAAAGGAAAGGGAAAAACAGGAGTCATGGTACAAAAATTGGTTTTCTACCTCTCCCTGGTTATCCACTCTTCTCCCTAGTTTGTTAGGACCCCTCATAGGACTTCTATTACTGATATCTTTTGGACCTTGGGCATTTAACAGGCTAACATCATATATCAAACAACAAATAGACTCAACCATTGCCAAAAAACCGCATGTTTACTATCAACAGCTAAACAGTAATGATTCTATTGAAGAATCTACTACTAACATGAGCCCTCTAAAATTTGATGAAAGTCTACTCAAAAAACCATGGTATAAAAGGTGCTGTTAAAGATAAAAATGGGAGTCTCTAGCCAGGGAACATGTCGCTGGAGCTAGGACAGGACTGGTTGGGAGAGAAAAATAAACCTCTATGACGCACAGGCTTGCTGTCCTCAAGAAGACAAGGGATCTCAGCTACAACAATGACTCAGCATAAGGCCTTCTCTTCAATGTAGTACCAAGACCCCTGGCCTTCCTAGAAAGGACAGGGTTGTTGGAACTTTACAAAAGACACTACCAATAAGGTGAAGAACTGAGATCTAAAATGTCATCAACGATCCCTCCTAAACGAGGTAGAAGCTTGCCTTAGGATCACTCCTCCTTAAATCCAGGCCATGTCTCGGCTCCATGGCATGGGCCCCGGCCAGGAGACTCCTTCTTTTTTACCCTAATTCGGCTTTCACATATTAAATAGAAAAGGGGGACTTGTTGGAGACAAAGAGACTGTTAGAGACAAAGAGGTCTACCAAACCCCTGCCCCCAAAAAGTGCATACCAGGAAGCAAGATACGATCAATTATCTCAAGAAAATGTCAAGCAGGCATCCTGCTTCAAGAAGTCACACATACACAAAGATTCCTCCCCTTACTCAATTTCCTGACAAATGGTCAACAGATGTTACATCCTTTGTTATATGAAAGTTTACTTTGATACACAATGTATATAAACCCTGTACTGTGCCTCAATAAACGAGCTATTCTGCCCTTATACAGAACGGTCTCCATTCTTTCCTTTCACAGCTCATCCCCAGGTTGAAGCCTCCCCAGCCTTCGGCTCACAGGCAGATGCGAGATTTCAGGCACCCTTAGCTCGAGACCCGCGGGACGGGTCAGAGGTGATCAGTGGATTGTTTCAAGGAGTATTTTGCCTTCTGGGTCTAAAATATCAGGGCAGTTTTCTTTTATGATTTCCTGGAAGATAGTGTCTAGGTTCTTTTTTTCATCATGGCTTTCAGTAAGCCCTATAATACTTAGATTGTCTCTCCTAGATCTATTTTCCAGGTCAGTTGTTTTTCCTAAGGAGATATTTCATGTTTTTCTATATCTTTTCATTTTTTTTGTTTTTGTTTGACTGATTCTTGAAGCCTTGATGAGTCATTCATTTCCAATTGTTCAATTCTAATTTTTAATGTTTTATTTTCTTCAGTTACTGTTTTTAGTTCCTTTTGCAATTGACCATTTACATTTTTTTGGTCATTGCATTCTTTTTCCATTTTTTCTATTTTATTTTGCAGTGATCTCATGTCGTTTCCCCATGTTTCTTCTAACTCTCTTTTAAGATTTTTTATGCAATCTTCAAAGAAAGCCTTGTGACATGGATACCAGTTTATGTCTCTCTGTGGGGCTTTTTCTGGAGTTGCTTTACCTTTAGGGGCCTCAGGATTTGAGGTCTGTTCTTCCCTCTCTCCATAAAAGTTGTCTATGGTGAGAGCTCTTTTTGGTTTTTTATTCATTTTTTTTAAAAGGTGTGAGGTCTGTTTAAGGCAAAGGTGGGACAGCTGCTTTAATTTGCCCTGGGGCAGTTCTGCTGATTGAGTTATTTCAGGAACTGGGCAGTTCAGCTGATTGAATTATGTCTGGTGCTGGGCAGTTCTGCTTTAGTTCACCCTGGGGCAGTTCTGCTGATTGAATTATTTCAGGTACTGGGCAGTTCTGCTGATTGAATTATTTCTAGTGCTGATCAGTCCTGCTGATTGATTGATCACCCTAGGGTGCTGTGTAATGGCAGGTAGGTCCCATGCTCATCAGGGGTTCAGTGGTTCACAATCTACCCCCCACAAAAGGCAGACCCTCCAAACCACCTGCCCACAATCAGGACAGATTGGCCCAAGGGGCCCCCAGAAGACTCCGAGGTGTGTGAAAAGCACAACGCTCCCACTCCTGTTCCGACTACTGTTCCAGCTCCCTGCTCCAGCTCCCTGCCCTGGTCTCCCTGTGTTGCAGTCTGGGTTCAGTAGACCACCCCCCTGCCCAATTAAAACAGACCTGTTTTGAAGTTCTTCCCGAGTATCTTCTTCTAGAATTGTGTTGTCCTCCAGATATTGTGGGGTTTTTTGCTTTAAAATCAGTCTAGAGGCTTCATATGTTGTTGGTTTGAGGGAAGGTTAGAGGAGGTTACAAAGACTCCTGTCTGATCTCCACCACCATGGCTCCACCCCCAGAAGGAAGTCCCAGACACCATGTTTCAAAAAATCCTTTAAAAAATAGGCAATTGCCTATACTTTTCAGAACTAGAGGATAAAGTAGAAATAGAATCTGTGGATCCCTTCTTGAATGAAACCCCAGAATGAAAATTCCCAATGATTCGTATCAAAGAAAAAAATTTTGCAAGCAACAAGAAAAAATAATCCACCTATTGAGAAACAATAGTAAGTGTCATGCATGATTTATCAGCCACCATAATAAAGGAATAGAGAGATTATAATACAATATTTTAGAGAGCCAGTTTTTTAAGCTTACAATTAAGTATAAATTGCCCAGCAAAGCTGAGTATAATTTTTTGGAGAATGAAATAGAAAAATTCTAAGAGTAAGAGGAATCTTGTTTGCCCCCACACACACACATTTTTCTCATTGAATTAAAGAATAGTATAAGTGAAAGAAAAATATCTCAAAACAAAAGATGAAAAAAAGAAGAAAAATTAAATGGCTGAAAGAACTGGACGGTTCTTCAGCCATTATCTGCAATGTTTCATCCCTCTTAAGGCCTTAATTGCCAACCATCCTAACTGTTAAAAATAACTTTTAAACTTTTTAAACTTTTAAACAGATATTGTCATTTGTGCTCTTTCTCTCCTAATCCAATTTTGATTCAGCTATAAGAATCTTTCTTATGAATAGATTTTATGCTATCACTTTACTCATACTTATTCACTGACTTGCTAATATAGTTCAAAATCATTGTCTCTGATATCCAATGCACTTTGTCTTTTCGGGCTTACCTACTATTTCCTTCTATGTTTTCACCATCATTTTACAGATGTGGAAATTAATGATAATAGATTAAATTAGTTACACACAACTAGCAAATATCCAAGGCCAAATTTAAACTCAGGTTTTACTGAGTCCAAGTCTAGTACCATGCCACTTAGGTGTTATCTATGTATGTTTTCTATTTCTCTCCTTGATTATAATTTTTATAAAGGAATATGCTTTCTCTAAATTTCAGTCACTCTTAGATTCTAAATCAGTGCATTGATATGGTAGAAATCTAGTAAAATTCTATTTCTTCCTTTAATAAATGAAGATAAAGAATTTAAGGAATATATAATGGTTCAATAATATAAGGAATATAATATATATAATATTTTTCTTTACATTTCTGAAAAGTTACCATTTAGTAGTGAAATTAGTTGCATTGTGTTTGTTCCCAATAACTGGGATCATTAGATATAAGTTATAAGGTTGGAAGTTAGATTCAACAAAAGAACATTATTTTTCTAGAACCTATAATCTAACAACGGAATTTTTTTTAAATCAATATTTCTTATTGCCTTGAAAAATCAGATCTCCTCGTTGCTAAAAAATATTTAAATAGAGATTGGATAATCTTAGGGATGTTAAGGAAGGGAAGTCTATATTTACTAAAATCAAAATCTCTGAAGTATTCATCTGCCAATATTTTTTATGTTTTTATGTTTTGTAACACAGAAAAAGACTACATTGAATGAAGTAAATTGAATCTTCATCTCAGATAACATCCTTCAGAACCAAGGAATAGGAGGGACAGAGGTTTGGAGAAGGAAAGGAAATCAGTCTTTCATAAGGTCTCATCCTGGGATGAAGTAAAAGATTCTTTTTTTTTTTTAATTTTATTTTATTTGCAAAACATATGTATGGGTAATTCTTCAACATTAACCCTTACATAGCTTTCTGTTACAAAATTTTCCCCCCAACTCCCCACCCTTCCCTTAGATGGCAGGATATCTACTACATGTTAATTATGTTAAAATACTTGACAAATCGAATATATTCTATTTCCAAACTTATCATTGTTGTGCAATAAAAATCATATCTACACAAAAGACATATCAGATAAAGGAAACACAATGTAAGCAAATATCAATCAAGAGTATGAGAATGTTATGGTGTGGTCCACATTTAACATCCCTCTCTCTGGGTGTATATGGCTTTCTTCAGTGAACAATTGGAAATGATTTGAAACATTTCATTGCTGAAAGGAGCCATGTCCAGCAGAATTAATCATCATATAGTATTGTTTTTGCTGTGTATAATGATCTCCTGGTTCTGCTCATTTCACTCAGCATCAGTTCATGCAAGTCTCTCCAGGCCTCTCTGAAATCATCCAGCTGGTCGTTTCTTACAGAACAATAATATTCCATAATATTCATATACCATAATTTATTCAGCTATTCTCCAATTGAAGGGCAACTGTTCAGTTTCCAGTTTCTAGCCACTACAAAAAGGGCTGCCACAAACATTCTTGCACATGTAGGGCCCTTTCCTTCCTTTATGATTTCTTTGGGATATAAGCCCAATAGAAATGCTGCTGGGTCAAAGGGTATGCACAGTTTGATAACTTTTTGAGCATAGCTCCAAATTGCTCTCCAGAATGGCTGGATCCGTTCACAGCTCCACCAACAATGCATCAGTGTCCGGCCTTCCCACATCCCCTCCAACATTCATCATTAACTTTTCCTGTCATTTTAGTTAATCTGACAGGTGTGTAGTGGTACCTCAGGGTTGTCTTGATTTGCATTTCTCTGATCAATAGTGATTTGGAGCACCTTTTCATATGACTACAAATAGTTTTAATTTCATCTTCTGATAATTGTCTGTTCATATCCTTTGATCATTTATTGATTGGAGAGTGGCTTGAATTCTTATACATATGAGACAATTCTCTATATATTTTAGAGATGAGAACTTTACCAGAACCCTTAAATGTAAAGATGATTTCCCAATTTATTGCTTCCCTCCTAATCTTGACTGCATTGGTTTTGTTTGTACAAAAAATTTTTAACTTAATATAGTCAAAATTATTTATCTGGTTTTCATTTGAGAGTTCCAATTCTTCTTTGGACATAAATTTATTCCATCTCCATAGGTCTGAGAGGTAAACTATATTACGTTCCTCTAATTTACTTATAGTATTACTCTTTATATCCAGATCATGAATCCATTTAGATCTTATCTTGGTATGTGGTGTTAGATGTGGGTCAATCGCTAATTTCTTCCACACTAGTTTCCAATTTTCCCAGCAGTTTTTGTCAAATAGTGAGTACTTATCCCAAAAGGTGGGGTCTTTGGGTTTATCAAAGACTGAATTGCTATAGTTATTGCCTAGTTTGTCTTGTGATTCTATCCTATGCCACTGATAGACTACTCTGTTTCTTAGCCAGTACCAAATGGTTTTGATGACTGCTGCTTTGTAATATAGTTTTAGATCTGGTACAGCAAGTCCACCATCATCAGCCTTTTTTTTTCACTAATTCTCTTGAAACTCTTGACCTTTTGTTCTTCCACATGAATTTTGCTACTATTTTTTTCTAGATTTGTAAGATAATTTCTTGGGAGTTTGATTGGTATGGCACTAAAATCGGCCAGCGGCCGATTCCCCTGAGACTAACCTCCAGAGTTTTTTCAAAGTAGATGTTTGGTTAGAAATGCATTGTAGTCCAAGTTTTGGTGGAGCCCTCACTCTAACACCAGTTCAGAGGATCAATTTGTCTGGGTCTGAGGGAAGGTCTCAGGAGCTCACAGAGAATGCTGTCTGCAGTTCGCCATCTTCGAACTAAAAGATTCTTGAAGACATCTGGTTGATGAGTATAAGAAGAATTTTCTTTGAAGAGCCTCTAATTAGACTGAAGATCATCTTAGGCCACTACTGAAAATGACAGTGATTATGATGCAATATAATGAGAAAAAAATGAAGAGAAGGGTGAAATAACGTGGTAATATTGCTTTTCAGGAGAAATAAAAAGACATTTTGCCAAGTGGTCCAAGATAGTCCAGTGTTCCCTATATATAAAAGGATTATTTCTTGACAGTAAATGGTTCTTAGGAGGGGGTTATTCATTACTTGGCATCACTGGGTTTTTATTTTACTCAATCAGGGATGCTTAGTCCATATGTAACAACTATTTTGAGGGGGAAAATCATTAATTCTCCCTTCCAAAAAATATAACAAATTTAATGAGGGTCAAAGGAACAATATCTTGCATTTTTAAAAAAGTAAACCTAATGCAGCATTTATGAACCAGAGAAAAATTATCAAAGGAACAATTTTATAAGTATCTTGCAAGATTCTTGCAAGGAGGCCCTTATTAAATAAATGGTTGACTCACTAACTAGTGGAATATAGAACTTATTTCTATGGTGTGCTAGATCACCCACTTATACGCTGCTGCTTACACCTCGCCTTGCCTGCCATTAGAGGACTCTATGCTTTAACTAATAGCCATAAAACCTATACACAGCCATGAATCCCCACAATGCATATGTTTCTCCTCTATATATCTGCTTATCAGTCATTATTACTTTAGCTTGATATTCTGGGCAAAACTTGAGGCAGTGAGTAATACTAGATAGATGTACTGTGTTTGCAGTTGTGGCTTAGTTCACATTATCATGTATTCCCCAAACGATCATATCTATGAAGCAGAAGAGTTTCCTGGCCTTAGCTCTCACTCAGACAGCTCTATTTAGTCTTAACTGGCTCTCATTATAAGGAGTGGTCACTAAACTAATATCTAAATAATATCTAATAATGTTTAAACAAGCCAAATAAGCTAAAAATAAGTTAAAACATAAGGCAATTAGACCAAAATTTCTTTCTTTCTTCTCAAGCTTGGGAGATAGCCCCAGAGACAGAAAGGCCCCAAATTCCCCAGCCCTTCAAGATTGTGTAGATCATTATCAGAACTTTTAAAGTAAAGCCACTTTGAATCTCAGAGTCTTAGTACATTGAAAGAAGTAGGTAGGATGCTAAGGAACTGTTCTGCAAATGCCCATACCTTTAAATACTAAATTAGTCACCTATGTGACTTTGAGCAAAATAATTTAATTTCTCTGGATCTCAGTTTCTTCATCTGTAAAATAAGAAGTTAGACATCTAATGTCCTTTGGGGATCTATATTCTTTGGATTAATTTCAGGCGATATTACCTGTTCAGTAGTATTTCAATTTTAAATCATATCTCTGAAATAAGAAGGAAATGCTTTGTCTCTTTTACTAGAATTTAAGTGATCCATCAGATTACTTTCCACAAAGCATTTGTATGAAACTGACCATGGTCATAGCCTATGTTTTCCCCCACAAGCTCTAGTGGCCCTAATTAAGTCTATCACTCACTTGCTGTGAATCCTGTTAGAAAACTTCCCTAGAGCATTTTCTTGGTCATTCATAAATTTCAGTTTCTCTAGTCTGGCTACCATAACTTCCTGTATATTACAGGAGAAACTCATTACATTCTCCATAAGGAGATCTTGCTTTTTGTCCAGTGCTCATAAGATAAAAGATGTTCTTAATAACCTTTTTTTCTAAGCAAGTTTAGATTTTTTGTTTTATTCATTACTTGTTTTTGATGATGTTGTTTAAAAGGAGACTGGGTTTGGATCTCTTTAGTTTTGCCCACCTTTAAGTTCATAATTACTGTAGAAACTTGTTGGAAATAATTATTCAATATCGTTTCATAGAAAATTAATGATACAACAAAATATGAATTTCCCTACATTTACAGAAGACAAAACTACCATATTTATTTTCAGTGATCAAAGCCATGAGAATTATGCTGCAGCTTGAATACTATTGAACTAGATATTAGATCAATTTTCAAGCTTCTTTTTTTCCTATTTCATGTCTTTCAGGTGCCCAGTATCTGTGAAATTCTTTTCCCTTGTATAAGACTTGTTAAGTAATTCTGGAAGGAGAAAAAAAAAACTTTCAAAGCCACTAGCATTCTGGGCTTCTTTTCCTCCCTCTATGCCCATCAGATTTATTCCTTTGAATAGTTATGAACTCCCCCAATGTATTTAAGGTTCAGACAAACCTCAGTCAAAAAAGAGAGAAAAAATAAACTTCCATCATTTTCCCTGGGCCTGTTATAATGTTCCCTGCTTAATACCACTCTGAACAACTAATCAAAATCCTCTATCACCATCTGCCCCCATCTTCAGTTTCTGCTTAGCTGTTTATCTTCATTTCTCTCAGGAGTAGACTCCAAGAATATTATAATTTGCCCTTTTTGAACCTAAACTGACTCAAACTTAAATAATTTTGGTCTTAATTTATTAAAGGTGTCCTATCTTTCTAATTGGTAATAAAATAGTAAAAATAATCAGTTGTGGGAAAATAATATTTGGACTAGATAGAATTGCAAACATTAAAAAAATCCACATAAATTGTCTATTTCAATTCACACCCTATTTAGAGGAGGGAACTTAGAATCAGCAAAGTGAAAAGTACTCAAAGTGTTGAAACCAAATAACAGCTAAAATGGAATTAGAACAAAAATGATATGTGTCATTTGGTCTCAAGAGGTTGAACTGGGAATGGTGGTTAGAATTTGAAAAGAAGCTAATTTAAGTTGAATAAGGGGAATCTTTCTAATGATTGGAACTCTCAAAGTAGGACAGATACTATCTAGAGGAACAAAGTTACGTACTCCTAGAGTGAAATTCAAGCACCTTTTGTTCAGTACATTATAAATAGGGTTCTTGCTCAGTCACAAGTTGGATGAAAAGGTCTCTGAGATCTCTTCCAACTGTGAGATCCTGGGAACCTTTTGACTCCAAAGGCCAGTGTTGTCTGTTATACCATTTATAGCCATGTACATGTTCTTATGATTCATAAAAGAAAATCTTCAGCAAGGGAAGTATTATTTTTTTAAATTTTTATCCTTGGAGTTATCAATAATTTCATTAGCAAATGTAGAGTCTGTCCTAACCCAGATAGTAAGTTTCACATGATTTATGTATTTTCTGAGTTTTTTCAACAAAAACAAAAAAAAATAGAATCAATTAATTCTGGCAATGGGACCTGTGCTTGAAATCTGAATGATGGACCAGAGTACATGATCTTTTGGCAAAGCCTTCTGGAAGTTAAGGTCTATTCCATGCAATGATCAGGTATTAAATAATGAATGTATCCAGAGAGAGGCCTGTGGGAACTGAGTGTGGACCACAACATTTTAATGCTTTCTGTGAATATCATTGCTTACATTTTGTTTTCCTTCTTAGATTGTTTTTTGTTTTCTCTTTCTAGATCTGATTTTTCTTATGCAGTAAAATAACTGTATAAATATGTATACATATATTTGATTTGTCATATAATTTAACATATTTTACATGTATTAGACTGCCTGTCATCTAGGGGTGGGGGTGGAGGGAAGGAGGGGGAAAATTTTGAACAAAAAAAATTTTTTTTTGCAAAGGTCAATGTAGAAAAATCACTCATATATTCTGTAAATAAAAAGCTTTAATTAAAAAAGTAATGGATGTATGTAGCATGCATTTCAACCAAATACATAATTATTCAAATGTTACCATTACTATTCTTTTTTTCTGTACTATTCTTTAAATGCTTTATGGAACTCCATTTACTTAATAGTTAACACATAATTTTGAGACCAATTGGGAGTTTCCCTTGAATATGAAAGATTTGTCACAGCCCTGGTGAACTCTTACATTTTATTCAATCCAACAAGTGTTTATTGAGTGTCTACTATGTGTTAAGTCCTCAGAAAAATACCAAGATCTTCAGTTAGATTGGTGATGATGACTATGAATTGTGGACCATCCAAACTGTGACTCTATAAGCAGTTTAATATAAATTTGCCTTAAAAGGGCCACATAACATGCTGAAAGCCTCTATTACTTTTTCTTGATGTCATGATCATAACTGATATACTAGGAAGGGTTATCCCCTCAGTTTAACTACAGGAACAATCTGTAGTTTATATATATATATGTATATATATATGATGAAATTATTTAACTCAATCTTCATTATAATCATTGTATAATTCTTAAAGCCTCTAACTACCCTCACTAAGGATGAATCATAGGAACAAAATTCTATATCATGAATCATAGGAACAGACCAATGGCTTTTAAGAGTACATCAGAGAACACTGGGCCTATGAATCAAAAGTTCCTCAGATCTCAGAGTTGGAAGGAACTTTAGAGATCATTATATGTAATTCATCATTCAAAAAGCTTCAATCATTATATATGTATATGTATACATACATATGTGCATGTGTGTGTGTGTGTGTGTGCAAACGCTATCTATAGAATATAAATGGAAGATAATCTCAGAGGGAAAGCCCTAGGTGAGGTACAGGGATAGGGAAAAGACCTCTGGCAGTAGGGGAAATTGGATCTGAATCTTAAAGGAAGCCTGGGATAATAGGAGTTAGTGAGGAAGGAAAACATTCAAGGCTTTGGTGATCATAGGAATAAATTGAAAGTTTGGAAATGGAATATCTTATGTGATACACAAAAAGTAAACTAATATAGCTAGATTCTAAAGTTTGTGAGGGAGGACTAATTTTGAGACTGGAGTTGTAGGAAGGGGTTAGTTTGTGAAGAGCTTTAAATGTTAGAGCATTTCATATTTTGCTTTGAGTGCAATAAAGAACCACCTGAGTTTAGTGAGTAAAGGAGTGACATAGACTTGCATTTTAAGAAAACCACTTTGGCTGAATGAAGGATGCATTGAAGGAGAAGAGATCTGAGGCAGAGAGTTCAATCAGGAGACTCTTACATGACTTCAAGTAAAAAGTGACAAGTTTATACAAGAATAGTGACTATGTAGGTGTAGAGGAAAAGCACATTTAAGAGATATTTTGAAGGTAAAAACAAAATTTGACAAAAGATTCAATGTGGATTGAGTATAAGGAGTGAAGGATGACACTCAGAATTATAAACTGTGGTTGATAAGATGTGGTAGTATCTTTACCCACCAAAGAAGAACTTGGTTAGGGAAATGTGCTTATTTTTGATGCTCTCAGCCCTTCAATGTTATTTGCTTATAGTAGAAGGAGAAAAGTGGGTATTTAAAAGACAGACCTTGATTTCAGGAAAAAGGTGGTTTTCATTAGAACTAGACAATTTCTCAAAGCCAATTCATTTTTCTTTCTTCCTCTTTTTAACTATTATCCCACATCATATTAATATTTGAAATGAAAAGATTGTTCAACTATAAATTAGATTTTGGACAATAAAAATTCTTTATCCACTTGTTTTTGTTTTTCCTTGATGGATAGTGTTTTGAGCAGCCCTTTTTATATATTTCATTGACAACTTAGTACAATGTTCAGGGATTTTTGCAATAATCCCAATGTCTTCCTAATATAGGAATCTCTGGAAGAAGACACCATTTGTTGGAAAATTCTCATGACCCTGAATTCTATGCTCATCCAAAATAGTAGTGAATGTCTTTGTTGAGCATGCATCTTTCTGTTTTATGCCTCTATTAAAATTAACAAATTACAAATGTAACAAAATTATAAGACTATACAAGATGATCTCTATTGTTTTAAATGCAGGAAATCTTGAATAATTTAAAAAAAAAACCTTGGAAGTCACGTTGGAGGAAGAGAACTATAAGGGGGCATTTGGCTTTATTGTATCAAACAGTCATTATTTGTAATCATCAACAATACATTCTCCAGTTTATCTCCATTTTATCATGCTCTGATTATACCAGGTTTCTACACAAGAATCTCAAAGTTTCTTAACAAATTTTATCTCTATGCCTAAATCAAACTCTCAGTATTTCCATGGTTTATAAGCCCAACATTTCTTTCTGGTCTCTTTCTCACCAGGCTCTATACACATTTGATACTTCATTTAAAATTAATTCATAAATATATTCTGTGATGCAATCTATCTTTACTTTTGCTCATATTGTTTAAACTACTCTTAATCACCACCCCTATACATTTATGTGTTAAACACCCAAACATTTTAAAATTTCTTTTCAAAAACATCATCTGTGTCTAATCTTGATCCCTCAACCAGGTATTATCTCTCACTACATTATGGTACCATAATTGTGGTTCCATCTATATTTTTACCTTTCTATGACCATCATAGTATTATAGTTATTTTTGTACTTCATTTCTTACTTTTTGTTCCTTTTTTTCCTGAATCACTCTCTTGATACTGCAAAATCCTTTCCCAGCTGGCATCCTGTTGGTTTTACTGGAGATTGGTTTGGCCAGACCACTTTATCAGAAAAACCTAGCACCATGTTCCACTTTCACTTCCCATTCTCTGACCATCTCCTCCCTACTAACTCCCATTTCCCCTATCCTCCTATCTTTCATTTCCCCAATACTTATATCTGGAATCATCATTCTAGGTAGAGTGTGACAATTTACTACTCTGTGGATATCTGTTGTATCCATTTAACACCTTAATGGATAGTTGAGTTCATTCAATGAAATCACAAATACAAAGTAACCTTATTTTATTTCTAAATAGCAAAGATAATTTGTTGTTATGTACATACAGCTGAAGCTTTCAAAGCCTGCTTGTGATATCCTTAGACAGAGTTTTCCTTGTGTCTTATATTTATCCTTCAGAAATCTGGCCAAAAGCACTCTCAAGCAATAAGTAGCTCCCTGATGTACTATTAACTGCCTCATAACATTTCCTCCATTCTGTTGGTTGAAAAAAAACTATGTAAGGATGGGGAATTCAATGTTTACAATTAGTTGGCAAACTTAAAAATTATAACATATTTCCACTGAACATTTTCTTTCAAAAGCCCATAAGCTGATGTTGCTACCATATAACCAACTCCACTAATAATTCTCACACACTCCTGTACCCTAAAAAAGTATGAGATACTATTGCATTTTGTTGTTAGAGTAGTAGTCTTTTATGTAGACTTATTTGATTTGCAATTTTATTATTTATTAGGATGACAGTTATTTCATTTGCATTGTTCTCTTAGATCCATTTAGGTTTAAATATGTATTTTAAATTGTTGCTTTATGGACCTGTGAACTCTTGCAAGGTTTGAGATAATATACATTTCAATTAAATTTAACAAACTGCTTCTATGTGACAGGATCAGTACTAGAAGCTGGGGATTCAAAGATAAAAAATGACATAACCCTTTTCTGTCAGTCCATCAATATGTATTTTATTTTTGTTTCTAACATTTAATGTCAGTGATTTTATTAGTCTCTGAAAATCATTGTTTGCAATCTAAATTATTTTTATTAAAGATTTTTATTTTCAAAACATATGCATGGATAATTTTTCAACATTAACCCTTGCAAAACCTTGTGTTGCAATTTCCCTTCCATTCCCCCACTCTCTCCCCTAGATGGCAAGTAGTGCAATATATGTTCAACATGGTAGGAATATAAATAAAATATATGCATACAAATTTATACAATTATATTGCTGCACAAGAAAAATCAAATCAAACAAGAAAAAATGATAAAGAAAATAAAATGCAAGCAAACAATAATAAAAAGAGTGAAAATGCTATGTTGTAAACCACACTCAGTTCCCACAGTCCTCTCTTTGGGTATAAATGGCTCTCTTCATTACAAGATCATTGGAATGTGTCTGAATTATCTCATTGTTGAAGAAAACCTTGTCCATCTGAATTGATCATATTATTTTGCTGTTGCCATGTACAATGATCTCCTAGTTCTGCTCATTTCACTTAGCACCAGTTCATGTAGGTCTCAAACCATCCTGCTGAAGATTTCTTACAGAAAATAATATTCCATAACATTCATATAGCATAACTTATTCAGCCATTCTCCAACTGATGGGAATTCATTGTTTTCAGTTTCCTGCCATAACAAAAAGGGGACATGTGGGTCCTTTTTTTTTCCTTTAAAATCTCTTTGGGATATAAGCCTAGTAGAAACACTGCTATATCAAAGGATGTGCACAGTTTGATAACTCTTTGAGCATAGTTCCATATTGCCTTCCAGAGTGATTGGATCTGTTCATAATTCCACCAATAATGTATGTGTCCCAGTTTTTCCACATCCCCTCCAACATTCATCATATTTTTTTTTCCTGTCATCTTAGCCACTCTGAGAGATATATAGCGGTATCTCAGAGTTGTCTTAATTTGCATTTCTCTCATCATATGACTAGAAATTATTTCACTTTATTCATCTGAAAATTGTCTGTTTATATCCTTTGACCATTTATCAATTGAAGAATGGCTTGAATTCTTTTAAATTTGAGTTAATTTTATATTTTAGAAATGTGGCCTTTATCAGAACCCTTGAATGTAAGAATGTTTTCCCAGTTTATTGTTTCCCTTCAAATCTTGTCTGCATTAGCTTAGTTTGTACAAAACCATTAACTGATGTAATCAAAATTATCTATTTTATGATCAATAATGATCTCCATTTCTTCTTTGGTCACAAATTCCTTCCTCTTCCACAGATCTGAGAGGTAAACTATCCTGTGTTCTTCTAATTTGCTTATAATATCACTGTTTATGTGATCCATTTCTACCATATCTTGTTATACAGCGTTAGATGTGGATCAATTCCTAGTTTCATCCATATTAGTTTCCCATTTTCCCAGGAGTTTTTGTCAAACAGTGAGTTCTTATTCCAAAATCTAGGGTATTTGGGTTTGTCAAACACTAGATTATTATAGTCATTGACTATTTTGTCCTGTGAGCCTAACCTATTCCACTGACTAACTACGCTATTTCTCAACCAGTACCAAAAAGGTTTTGATGGATGCTGCTTTATAATATAGTTTTGGATCTGGCACAGCTAGGCCACCTTAATTTGCATTTTTCATTAATTCCTTGAAAAGCATTTTTTCATTAATTCCCTGGAAATTTTTTAACTTTTTTTATTCCAGATGAACTTTGTCATTATTTTTTCCAGTTCTGTAAAATAATTTCTTAGGAGTTTGAATGGCATGGCACTAAATAAGTAGATTTATTTAGGTAGTATGTCACTCAGCCTACCCAAGAGTACTTGATATATTTCCAATTGTTTGGTTCTGACTTTATTTGTCAAGAAAGCATTTTGCAGTTGTGTTTATATAGTTCCTGACTTTGCCTTAGCTAGTAGACACCCAAATATTTTATATTATTGACAGTTATTTTAAATGGAATTTCTCATTGTATCTCTTGTTACTGGACTTTTTTGGTAATATATAAAAATGTTGATGATTTACATGTATTTATTTGATATCCTGCAACTTTGCTAAAGTTGTGAATTGTTTCTAATAGCTTTTTATTTGATTCTCTTCGGTTCTCTAAGTATACCATGATATGATCTGCAAAGAATGATAATTTGGTTTCCTTATTACTATTCTAAATCCTTTAACCTCTTTTTCTTCTCTTATTGCCAAAGGTAACATTTCTAATTCAATACTGAACAATAATGGTGATAGTGGCAACCTTATTTCACTCCTGATCTTATTGGGAATGGTTCTAGTTTGTTCTCATTATACATGATGCTTATGGATTGTTTTAAATAGATTTTTAAGGATAAGTCCATTTATTCCTATACTCTCTAGTGTTTTGAATAGGAATGGGTGTTGGATTTTTTCAAATGCTTTTTCTAGATCTATTGAGATAATTATAGGGTTTTTGTTAGTTTGGTTATTAGTATACTCAATTATGCTAATAGTTTTCCTAATGTTGAACTAGCTCTGCATTCCTGGTATAAATCCTATGTGGTCATGGTGCATTTTCCTGGGAATGAATTTCTATAATCTCTTTACTAATATTTTATTTAATATTTTGCATCAATATTCATTAGGGAAATTAGGGAAATCTATAATTTTCTTTCTCTGTTTTAATTCTATCTGGTTTAGGTGTCAGTACCATGTCTATGTCATAAAAGGAATTTGGTAGAACTTCTTTCCCTATTTTTTCAAATAGTTTGCATAGTATTGGAATTAATTGTTCTTTAAATATTTGGCAGAATTCACATGTAAATCCATCTGGCCCTGAAGATTTTTTCTTAGGGAATTGATTAATAGCTTGCTTTGTTTCTTTTTCTAAAATGGGACTACTTAAGAAATAAATTTCTTCTTCTGTTAGCCAGACAATCTATATTTTGTAGGTATTCCATTTCACTTAGATTATTAAATTTATTGACATAAAGTTGGGCAAAACAACTTATCTTAATTTCCTCTTCATTGGTGGAATGTTCTACCTTTTCATTTTTCAGACTAACAATTTTATTTTCTTCTTTCCTTTTTCTAATAAAATTAAAGGTTTATCTATTTTGGTTTTTTTCATAATTTCTTTTTTTCTTCACTTTATAGTATTTTATAATTTTCCAATTATATATAAAAATGGCTTTCAACATTCTTTTTGCAAGATTTTAATCTCTAAATTTTTTCTCTTAATCTTTCAATTTTCCCCTCCCCAAGACAGCAAGCAATCTGATAAAGGTTATACATGTATAATTATATTAAACATATTTCTGTATTAGTCACGTTGTAAAAGAAAAATCAGGACATAAGTGAAAAAGCACAAAAAAGGGGGAAAAAACAAAAAAAATGAAATAAATTTGCTTTGAACTGCATCCAGTCTCCATAGTTCTTTCTCTGGATATGGATGGCATTTTCCATCACAATTCTGTTGGAACTGGCTTGAATCACTATATTGCTGAGAAGAATTAACTCTTTCAAAGTTCATCATCACACAGTTTTGCTGTTATTTGGACAATGATGTACAATTTTGTACAATGATCTTCTGGTTCTGTTCAGTTCATTTGGCATCAATTTATGTTTCCAAGTTCTGAAATCTGACTGCTCATCATTTCTTACAAGACACTAGTATTCTATTACATTCATTTGCCACAATTTATTCAGTCATTCCCCAATTAATGGGCATCTCCTCAATTTTCACATCTTTGCCAACACAATAAAGAGTTGCTATTTTGCACATATGTGTCCTTTTCTCTATTTATGATCTCTTTGAAATGAGAGACAATGCTGGATCAAAGGGTATGCATACTTTGATACCCCTTTAGACATAATTCCAAATTTTTCTCCAGAATGGTTGGATCAGTTCACAACTTGATCAACAATTCATTAGTATATCACATCACCTCCAACATTTTCCATTTTCTTTTCCTGTCATCTTAGACAATTTGGCAGGTGTGTGGTAGTACCTCAGAGCTGTTTTGATTTGTATATCTCTAATCAGCTATGATGTAGAACTTACATATATATATATATACACATGTGTATGTATATATATACATATGCATATATATGTATATGTATTTATATATGTATATATGTGTATATACACATATACATATGTATGTATGTATGTACATTACATATATGTATATTACTGTAAATGGCTTTAATTTCTTCATCTGAAAATTACTTGTTAGATCTTTTGAACATTTATCAAATAGGGAATGATTTGTATCCTTACAAATTAGACTCAGTTCTTTATTTACTGAGCAT
Organism: Myrmecobius fasciatus; assembly: GCA_023553655.1. Lineage (NCBI taxonomy): Eukaryota > Metazoa > Chordata > Mammalia > Dasyuromorphia > Myrmecobiidae > Myrmecobius > Myrmecobius fasciatus. The sequence continues at coordinate 22,918 of JAJPUD010014774.1, forward strand.
TTGTTAAGGGCCTCTATGTATCAGGAGCTGTGCTAAGTGCTAGGGATACCAAAAAAGCCAAAAGAAAATATCAGCCAGCAAGCAATTTGCCATAAAATGGAGAGATAAAAAGGAAACAATATGTAAAAATGAGCTACATACAGGATAAATAAGAAATAATTTACTAAGGTAAGGTAATAGAATTTAAAAAGGAATGTGAAAGGCTTCCTGTTGAAAGTGGGATTTTAGTTGGGACTTGGAAAGAGTCAAGATATGAATATGAAGTGGGAGAAGATTGAAGGTATGAGGGACAGTGGGAGCTGAGAAATAGATTGTCTCATTTATGGAACAATAAGGAGGCTGATGTCATTGATACAACAACAGTATGTAATAGGATGTAAGTTTTGAGAAGATGGGAAAGTTAGAAGAGGATTAGATTATGAGGGACTTTTAAGGACAGAGGATATGGGATCTGATTCTGGATGGTATGCAGATTCACTGGAATTTATTGAATATATATAGGTTATATGGTCAATCTCGTACTTTAGGGAAATTACTTTAGTAGATCAATGGAAGATGGACTTGCCTTTACAGGAAGATCAAGCTTAAGGCAGTTGCAATAGTCCAAGCTTAGAATGATGAAAATCTGTACCAAGATGGTGTCAGTGTCAGAGAAGAAAAGGGAAAGAAGTATTTGAAAGATGTTGCAAAGGTAAATGAACCCACTGGATATGGAGGAAGAAAGTTAAGAAATAGTGAAGGTTTCAAGGTTGGGGCACTAGAAGGATAAATGTGCTATTGTTCAGCACTTCCACTTACATCTGATTCCTTATGACTCATTCCAAGTTGCTAATTCATATTGATCTTGCAGTCCAATTAAACTCTGATGTTTTGCAGATCAACTACTTTCTAGTCATCCTTCTCTCATAACATGCTTGTGAATTTATTTTATTTTTGCAGCTAAACATGAGATTTTACCTTTATTCCTATGAATCTTATTAGATGCAGTCTGCTGCTCTATCCTGTCAAGACCCTTTGATATTTTGATTCCTGTCATCTAGTATGATGGCTATCCCTCTAGACTTTGTATCCTCCATAAATCTGATGAGTATAGCATTGATCCCTTTATCTAGGTCACTAATAAAAATGTCAAATAACTGGACAAGCACAGATTATTAGAGCATACCACTAGAGACCTCCTGTCAATTTGAAACTGAAGTATTCACATCTATTCATCCATTCAAACTCTTCTGAATGTATCAGAGGTCATTGAATAGTTGCACCTTATCCAGAAGTTCTCAAACTTTTTAGTCTTAGTAGATCTTTATATTCTCAAAATTTATTGGTAACTTCTTCCTTCCCCCATTTTACAGTTTTGATTCATTATTCTGAAAATCTCTTACTCCTATCCTTTGATCCTTTATCACTTGGGAATGACTTTATAAATTTGACTCAATTCACTATATATTTCAAAAATTAAGCCTTTATCAGAGGAATTTACTAAAACGTTTTCAAAAATTATTACTGTATTTTCCCCTCCATTCTATTTTCTCTGTGTTTATCCTATTCTTTCTCTCCTTTCATTCTGTCAAATCCTCAAAAGTTTTTTGCTTTTGAACACTATCTGCCCCAATCCATTCTCCCTGTTATTGCCTTCTTTTTCTTCTCCTTCCCTTCCTACTTACTTTAGGTTAAACTAGATTTCTCTTACCAACTCACCTCTTTTTTGAGCCAATTCCAAGAATAAAGTTCAAGAGTTCATAACACCCATACATACACACACATTCACACTCACACTTCTCTTATCTTCCCCTCCACTGTAAAAAACTCTTTTGTACCTATTTTATGTGAGATAATCTACCCCTACTTTACCTCTCCTTTCTCCCTTCTTCCAGTTAATTTCCTTTTCTCATCCCTTACATTTATTATTTTTAATATTTGATCTTCATCTCACACTTGTGCCCTCAGTATATGTGTATTCCTTCTACGTGTCCTAATAAACTTAAAAACTGCAAGTATCATCTTCCCATATAGAAAGTTTAACTTTAATTGAATCCCTTGTTTTTTCCTTCTTAATTATTATATTATATTTCTTTTTAAGTGTCATGTTTGAATGTCAAATTTTCTACTTATCAGGAATGCTTGAAAGTCCTTTTTTTCATTAATTAACCGTCCTTCTACCTGAAGCATTATATTCAGTTTTGCAGGACAAGTCATTTTTGGTTGTAATTCCAGCTCCTTTATCCTCTGGATAATTATATATCAAGCCCTCTGTGAATTAATAAAAAATGTAATCAATATTGGAAAGAATAGCCATAATACTGTGCTATCAGTTTCCTAGTTTTCTTCTAATTTCAGCTTTTTTAGTTTTGTTTGTATAAAAACTTTAAATAATCCATATAATTAAAATTATCCATCTTAATTTCTATGAACTTCTCTATTTCCCTCAGATAAATTCTTTCATGCTTTCTACTTTACTAAAGGTATTGCACTTTAAATTTAAATTTGAATTTGCCTTGCAAGACAGAGTGAATGTTTGGCTTGGTCTAGTTTCCACCAGACTATTTTTAAGGTTACCCAGCAGTTTTTGTCAAGTGGTGAATGCTTAACCAAATAGGATAGATGTTTGATTTATCAAAGAGTAGGATACTATATTTATTTGCTTCTGTATATTATATAATTAATGTGTTTTTGTTGTCCTTCATTCTCAAAGACAACTAATAAATCAAGAGAGCTATTCAAAGTCACCAGCCTCACTCTCTCTCCCAGTTATCTGGGTCTAGTATCAAGATATAAATCAGTGTGAATTAAGATGGCCCCAAATTCAATAGGAGGCCTTGGCTTTTTAAGCTAAATTCTTTTCCAAGTCTCAGTTTATCTGAAGCAATGTCGATTCAGTCATAGAAGTGAGATAATTAATAACTAATCTACTCCACTGATCAATTATTTTCTTTCATTTTCACTGGTGGTATATTACATTTTGGTTACTAGTAGTTTGATTTTCTTCTCTTTTAATCAAATTAATTATTATTTTACATATTTTCTTGTTTTAATTTTTATTATTCAAAGTTTTGTTATCTATTTTGCCTTTCAATTTTATTAATCTCTGCTTTTTTTATTCTGGTGTTTAACTGTTGGTTTTAAATTTGTTTTTTATTTGCATATCAAATTAATTAATATGTTCTTTCTTTTATTGGTATTAACATGTAGAGATATACATTTCCCCCTAAATATTGCTTTGGCTTCATGCCACAAAATGTGGTATGCTATCTCATTGTTGTCATTATCTTTAGTGAAATCATGTATTGCTTTCCTGAGTCATATGATCCCCTTTAGGATTATATTATTTAATTACCATTTAATTTTTAATTTATATTTTCAAAGCCCTTTATTAAATGTAATTTTATTGTATTATGTCTAAATTGTTTTCTGCATTTGTTTGTGAGGATTTTATGCCCTAATACATGGTCACGGTTTGTGAATTTGCCATGTACAGATAAGACACTTTTTCTGCCAAAAGTATATGAGCTACTAATTTCCTTACCTACTTGAATATTTTATCATTCCATGAGTAGCCATTCAAGTAAAGTAGCAGAATTTTAGGCCCAATCCATATTCTTTCTCCTATCCTGGACAGCTTACTTTTCAAGATGCTGAAAGAATTTTTTGATGCAGTTTTACAAATAAAGTACCCATTGGAAAACTATGGGGAAAAATAAAATGATATTACAGGTTGGAGATAATATATGTTGTTTTATTTTTTTAAAGATACAAGTTTAATTTTTACTCTAGGTTATTGGTTTTTACATTAGATCTTGATCAAATGCTAAATTATTAAAGAGATGGTTTGTGAACACATTCAGAAAGGCAAGTGATAATCAGAAAGAACCAACATAGGTTCAAGTCATACTGAAATAGACTCAATTTTATTCCCCTCCCCCCAAACAGGCTTACTAGCCTAGAAAATCTTTCAAGATGTTATAAAACAATTTATCTAGGCTTCAGCAAGATATTTGATAATATCCCTTATTGTATTCTTATCAGTTAATCAGTCCAAAGCATGAACAAGAAAATAATTAGAACTTGTTGAATGTTGGCCTCACAAAACACTGAATGACTTGCTGAGAAATTTGGAGGAGCCTCCACTTGAATAATGGAATGCTTCGTGCTTGACTATATTTTGTTCAGAATTTCTATGACTGGAAGGGAAGGGGGTTGGGAATTTATAAGCTTCAATAAGAATCTTATTTGCTAAAATAAGACAGTTACTCAATATTGAATTGATCACATTACAACTGGAGTACAATATTTAGTCTTCAGAGCCATATTTTAAGAGAGCATTGACAAGCTGGCTAAAGGAAGGATAGAGTGTTAGATTTTAGAATACCACAATAGTTACCTTGAAAAATTAAATCTTATAGATATTTATGAATATTCTATTCTATATCTTTTCTTGAACTGGTAATTAATTTTTATATATTTTGAATTCTCCCTGATGTTCTACTGGGCCCCTAACAATGTTGGGCTTTTGTTCTATTTTGTTTTCATTTCTTTAGTTTCTGTTTTGCTGTTATATTTTTTAACAAAATAAATTTTTAAAAATAAATTTGGAGCAGAGCCAAGATAGCAGGTCTTGGTCTGAGCTCTTCCTGGATTCCCTCAAAATCAACAGCAGATCAAGCCTCTGAACAGGTTTTGGAGTGACAGGATCCACAAATATTTGGAGTGTAAGAAATTTCCAGCAGAAGATATTTTAAAAGAATTTCAGGAAAAATCTATCTCAATCAGATAGGGAGAAAGACAGTCCAGTGCAGGGATAGTGCAGAAAGAAACAGGATAGAGAGGTCTCTGCATGCCTGGGGAATCTAGTGGAAGGCGTTAGCCAAAAAGCAACAGCATTGGCAACTCTGTCCTGGTTCAGAAGACAGTGCATCATGAGACTAGCTATGAGACTAATAACACAACTATAGAAGGCAAACAGTGAGCTCCTGAACCCCAGCATAGCAAGCATCTCCCCCAAAAAAAAATTTCCAGGGCCAGATAGATTTAAAACTGAATTCTACTAAACATTTAAGAAAAATGAATTCTAATACTTACAAACTATTCAGAAAAATAGGGAAAGAAGTATTTTACAACACATATGGTGCTATATTATATGTATTGTATGTATTTAAACCCAGTATTGTCCAAGCAGAGAAAGAAAATAATTGATCAATTTTCCTAATGACTTTATGCAGAAATCTTAAAGTGTTAAGAAAGCATTACAGTAAGATATTATCAGTATATTACACCATGACCAAGTATAACTTATACCAGGAATGCAAGGCTGGTTCAATATTAGGAAAACTCTTAGCATAATTTATTACATCAATCACCAAACTAACAGAAAACATATGATTATCTTATTAGATACAGAAAAGGCATTTAACAAAATCCAACACCCATTCTTATTAAAAACACTAGCAGCTTATGAATAAATAAAATTTTTATCAGTAGCATTTATCTAAAACCATCAGCAAGTGTCATATGTAATGACCATAAACTAGAAGTGTTCCCAATAATATCAGGGGTAAAACAAGATTGCCTACTATTCCCCTTACTATTTAATATTGTATTAGGAATGTTAGCTTTAGCAATAAAAGAAGAAAAAGAAATTAAAGGAATTAGAGTAGATAATGAGGAAACACATTTATCACTTTTTCACATGATATAATGGTATACTTAGAAAATCCTAAAGAATCAACTAAAAACCTACTAGAAACAATTAACAACTTTAGCAAAGTTGCAGGATACAAAATAAGTCTACATCAATCATCAGAATTTCTATATATTACCAACAAAGCAACAGCAAGGAATATAAAGAGAAATTCCATTTAAAATAACTGTAGAAAATATAAAATATTTGGGAGTCTACCTACCAAGACAAAGTCAGGAACTATATGAACACAATTACACAACACTTCCTACACAAATAAAGTCATTTCTAAAAAAATTGGAATAATATCAAGTGCTCATGGATAGGTCAAGCTAATATAATAAAAATGAAAATTCAACCTAAATCAATTTACTTATTCAGGAAAAAAAAATGCAAATGAAGGTGACCTAGCTGTACCAGACCTAAAGCTACATTATAAAGCAGCCATCATCAAAACCATTTGGTACTGGCTAATAAACAGAGTAGTCAATTGGTGGAATGGGTTATGTTCAAAGGACATAACAGCCAAGGACTATAGTAATCAAGTATTTGGTAAATCCAAAGACCCCAGCTTCTGGGATAAAAACTCATTATTTGACAAAAATTGCTGGGAAAATTAGAAAATAATATGGTAGAAACTAGGTATTGACCAACACCTAACACTCTCTACCAAGATAAGGCTGAAATGTGTTTATGATTTAGACATAAAGGGAGCTTCTATAAGCAAATTGGGAGAACAGATGCCACCACTCATATCTGTGGAGAAGGAAGGAATTCATGGCCAAAAAACTAGAGAACATTATGAAATACAAAATGAATAATTTTGATTATATTAAATTGAAAAGATTTTATACAAACATAGCCAGTGCATGCAAGATTAGAAGGGAAGCAAAAAATGTAGTGGACAGAAGAGAGATTTTCTTCCAAGTCTGCTGATAAAGCCTCCTGTGTAAAGTAATGGATAACCAACTCAAAACTATAAATGATAATTATCCAAATGATAAATGATCAAAGGATATGAACAGGCAATTTTCAGTTAAAGAAATTAAAGTGGGGCAGCTAGTTGGTGTAGTGGATAGAGTACCAGTGCTGAAGTCAGGAGGACCTAAGTTCAAATCTGGCCTCAGACACTTAATACTTCCTAGATGTATGACTTTGGGCAAGTCACTTAACTCCAATTGCCTCAGCAAAATAAAAAAAGGAAGAAAGAAAAAACAAAAGAAAAGAAAAGAAAAAAAAGAAATTAAAGTGATTTCTAGTTATATGGAAAAAATGTTCTAACTCACTATTGATTAGAAGAATGCAAATAAAGACAACTCTGAGGTACCACAACATATCTCTCAGATTGGCTAAGATGACAGGAAAATACAATGATAAATAAATGTTGGAAGGAATATGGGAATACTGGAACATTAATACATTGTTGGTGGAGTTGGGAACTGATCTAACCATTCTGTAATACATTTTGGAACTATGCTCAAAGGGCTATAAAACTATGCATATTCTTTCATCTACCAGTGTCTCTACTGGGTCTGTATACCAAACAGATCACAAAAAAAAAAAAAAAAGGAAAATGAGCTATTTGTGCAAAAATGTTTGTAGCATCCCTTTTTGAATTGACAAGAAACTGGAAACGGAATGTATTATGTCCATCAGGTT
>JAJPUD010014775.1:0-33486 GCA_023553655.1 Myrmecobius fasciatus
GGAAAATGCCATTAAAAAGAAAATATCATTAAGGAAGAAGCCATAAAATGGGATTATGGTATACTAACCCTAAAAGTAGTTAGTTATTGTCATTCTTAGCAAGCAGACTAACTCCAAAAGAGTTAGCTATAATAAGGAGAAAGATACCATGAGGTGAGAATGTACTATTGACTAGTTGGCTAAATTCCTAAAGTATTTGAAGTACAATTAAGTCATTTTATAGGGGAACTATAACCTGGGAGTTTGACATCATTACTTGACTTTCTGATTGGACTCTGTGGCTTTATGTTGGTTTCTACTAGATACTTCTATCTGGCATGGGGCTGTAATCAAAAGTCCACTTGAACAAAAGACCTATTTAAGGCTGAGATGTTTCTATCAGCACTCTTCCCTGTTTGCCTCAGGGAGTAGCTAAATTTCCAGATTGTATATAGTAATTTAGGATTTTTGTCAATGCCCATCTAAGCTATGCAGGACTCTTCACTGGGACTGTTGTAATGTAGTTCATATTTTTTGGTTTTTTAGAATTGCTGTGGTTTTAGGGTATCATGTTCCCTAAAGTTTGTTGTCTTGAAGCCTTGTTCATTCCTTAACTCTTCATCATTGCTACCCAACAAAAAGGCTCATAGATTTAATATTAGAACTGAGAGAAATTGTTTTCCTATTATGTTAATAACCAATAATTAAATTAAGATATAAGCTTTTCTCCTTTATTTTTCTCATTTAACACCCAGTCCCTATAAAAAGTCAATCTCTGAAAGATTTGACTGATTGATGACATTACCCTAACCCTCAGAGAATATGCTCTTTAATCTTGGTGGTTTACCACCTAACTAAAAGAGTTAATCTGTTTAGAGTGCAAACTGGATCTATTCTGAGCCAGTTTTTGGAGTGGGGGTGGGAAGAGAAGAATGAGCCCAAATTTTTCATTAAAGTTTAGAGTGACCCAGTTTGTGGAGGAGAAAACTGGTCAAAGTGGTCTGGCTAGAGATGTAAATCCCAGTTCAGATTTCTGGAGGTTCCTGAATCTCATAATCAAGCCTAGCTCTCAGCAAGAGGAATTGAAGATTTCCAACCCATCTCCTCATTAAATTTCCACCAATCTGAGTTGATTTTCACTTGTCAGGGACATTCTCTTTCCAAAAGTATTTAAGATTTTGGGGCTCTCCATGCCTTTGTCTTTCTTCACTTAATTTATTGATTGCCAGCTAAGCTAATTAATAAATTGTTTGTTAATTACACATAACTGTTTCTCAGGATTTTTCTTTTGTTACAGAAGGAAACCTGGAGGTGATTGAGTCCAAGTTCCTCAGGAGAAACCAGTCAAATTATTTGTCCCAGGGTCACACAGCTAATAAGAATTTGAGGTAGCTTTTGAACCCAGGTTTTCCAGGGGATAAGTTCGGCATTTTTCTCAATACATCCCAATGGTTTTTTACAGATATACATAGGATCTTGTTTGAACAAGAAAAAAATAATAGACAGCTGGCAGCATTGGAAAGCTACCATTAGACATGTCACATAAGAAATTAATGTTAGATTATACTTCAAATCGTTTTATTGGAATTTATCAAAGATTTTGCTATCAGTCAGCCCAATTCTTGAGATTAATATACTGAGAGGTTTTAATTTATTTTAAGGCAAACACAACAGAAGGCACTGGAAAGAATTGTGTGGTACCCCCAGACAATGTGTGGTCTAAAGAGTTCTCATAATAAGACCAGGAATCCACTTTGCTTCACCCAAGACTAAAGAACTTGATGAACATGTAGTATTGTTGTGAGTACAAATTTCACCATTATCTTCAGTCATGGGTCTCAGGGTATAAAATTCACAAGAACTTGGTGAGAGGTATGGCAATTTGTATTTCAGATATGTTGTTTACCATAATTTTAAATTATGGTTTCATGTCTTAATGCTATGATTTTAGATATTTTTAGATGGATTGATAGGAATGTCTAACATGAACCATGCTCTTGACTGAAACAAAAGCAAGTGATTTATAATGATTCTAGACAATGAAACTATATTAACTATGGAAACTGCACAATCAATTGCCCAAAATCAATCAACTTTGAAAGACTTAAGAACGATGATGAATGAAATGATCAATCATGATTCTATAAGTTGAATCAACAACCATACTACCTAGTTCACAATAGAGAGGTACATTTTTTGGACATGGTCACTATGAGACTTTGTTTTACTTGATTATGTATATTGTAACAAAGGTTTTGCTTTTCTATTCCCCATCCCCAGAGTTTGGAAGCAATTGGAAGGGGAGAAAATTTAATTTAATTTAAATAATATGCATCACTAAGTATTAAGTATGGAGTTAAGTGCTAGGGATAGAGACAAAAAGTAAAAAAATATCCACTAGGTGGTGCAGTTCATAAATCACTGAGTCCAGAATCAGAAAGTCCAGAATTCAAATCCTACTTCATATTCTAAATAGTTGTGTGACTCTGGACAAATCTCTTCACCTCTAACTGCCTCAGTTTCCCTAACTATAAAATGAGGATAATGACATCTTTCTCACAGGTGTGATAATAACTATAAAGTACTTAGCAAAATTTCTAGCACTTCATAGGCATAACATACTTATTCCTTTCTCTTACTTAATGATAGTTAAGTAGACAAAAAGTCTTAAGAATATCTACAAGAAGAAGACAATCTGTGAGTATCAATCTAGATCAAGGGCCCATTTTTAAAAAACTATTACCTAGGAACCATGTTATCTTAAAAAGTTTCTCTCATTTGGGAAAATTCTATCCTTTTCCTATCCTACTCTGCTGACAGTTTCATAAATGTTCCCTCATTTAGGAAAAGAACATAGGAATATAGAACATGATAAACTATTAAGCATAATCCTCCAAATTTCAATTTTCTTAACATTTGTCACTTTCCAAAGCTTTCCTTTTCATCTCACTCTCATTCAAAAGAAAAAGTAAACTTAAACAAAAGAAACCAATACATTGGTCACATCTGACAATACATGGCTTATTTCATATTTTTGATCTACCATTTCCCTACTGAGAGTTAGGGAATATGCTTCACCAACAGGTATTTTCTTGCCATAACAATGATAATAAAGTCTGGGTGAAGAAATCTTATTGATGAGATTTCTGAAATGGTAAAGTAAAAAGAAACTAAGAAACAAGTATTCTACTCCTGTTCCCAGCAAAAATGACACAAATAAATAATAAAGAAAAGAGAAAAGAGGAAGACAAACACTACACAAATTCTTAAAAATAGCATCAGAGAGAGGTCTAGATGGTGATACTGGATACCAATACACATCAGAGAGAAAGAAATCAGATGAGCTGTTACATGCATTTTTGGACTGAGGTGAGAAAGTACTGAACATTAATAGATAGATGTACTGTACAGGGTTGAAGTGGAGAAATAATCAGAAAAAATTTAAATCATTTTGTCACCATGGCCAACTTCCTGGGAGATAAAAAGAGAAAAGAAAAAGGACCCAAAGCTACTTTCAGTACCGCTGGTATTTGAAGAAGAGTCATTGGAGTGATGGATGGAGATGAAAAAGAAGATGCAGAGATTCTGCATCCAGAATCCATAGGATCATGTTATCCTGAATATCCATCTATAAAAGACATTTGAGATCACTAAATATATAAATATATAGATGAAGCAACTGAGAAATAGAAAGGGGGAGTGGTTTTTTCAGGGTCAAATAGCTAGTAAATGTCGGAGACTGGATTTGAACCAAGGTTCTCCAAAATAATCACAGGAAGAAACAAGTGAAGGACTTTCAGTGGCTAATAGCATCCTCAATCCACAGGCTTACAACAAGGAAATTACAGGTCAGATCATTTCCTATAATCAGCTTTTGTTTTATATCAGCATAGAGTGGCTCAGGGTCACTGTAAAAAAAAGAATATGATTGTTATAGTATTTGTCCCATTCAAAAAAAAGTCCATATAAACAATAAATTTTCTAACGAAAAAAAAAATATTGCAGAAAACAAGTCAAAAGCGAGAAACTCTTCTGGATATTCAACATGCCATACCCATTAACTATAGGAATGTCCCAAAGTTCAATTCTGTCTTCTCTCTCTCTCTCTCTTCTCTCTCTTTCTCTCTCTCTCTCTTCCTATCTCTCTCTCTCCCCTCTTCCTTCTCCTCTTCTTCCTCTTCCTCCTTCTCCTCTTCTTCCTCCTCCTCCTCCCTCTTATTCTTTCTCCCCCTCTTCCTCCTCTTCCTTTTTCTCCTTCTTCTCTTCCTCCTTCCCTTCCTTTTTCTCCTTCTCTTTCTTCTTTTTCTACTTCTCTTCTTCCTTCTTTTCATAGGTTAGGTTCTCATTGAGGAGGATCCTACTTCTCCCACTCAAGATCATGAAGGGTTTGGGGCCCTAGTACTGTATCTCACAAGCTCTCTCACCTAATATATTTTCCAGTATCAATCAATGGACTCAACATTTAGGAAAAAGGCATCTAGCAAGAAACTATAGCAAGAACAACAACATCTCCCCAAACCAGAGGACACACTCTCCTTACAAGATTCCTGGAGACAGTGGACTCAAATATAAAGTACAAAAGTTGTCAAGCACAAGAAGAAAGAATGTTTGTGGCCAAGCAATGTGTCACAACTTCTGGCCCTGGGAATCCTTTCCTCCCTTGGTGGAGGCTTCAGGAGTCTTCCCTCAAATGTAGCTCTCTCCTATGCTCTAAGGATTGGTGACTCTCTAGAGTACATAGTTTGAATTTCTTTTCATTATGAGGATTTCTGAAGCTACCACAATCTTCTGATTTCTGTCTTTTGTACACTTGTCTGTAGATGCTACAACTATTATCTCCTCCTCCTCCTCCTCCTCCTCCTATCAGATGGACTTAGCTACTAGCTAGGGCTGTCAGAGTGATCTCTTTTGGCCTTTAAGATCTTTCAAAATTCCCAAAGTTGTGACTGGTCAATTCTGTCTTTAGATCCAATCACATATGACATCATTTTGTATTAGCATTCTTAAATCTTTCAAATGTACATACATATATATGTGTGTGTAAATATACATATATCTAATCTATCTGTTTATCCACCTATTTAATTATGTTTGTCCCTCTATCTCTGTGTGTCTATTACCTATCCATCCATCTAGCTATCTCTCTAGCTATCTTTTTGTTAAAAGTCACTTCTGGTTCAGTATTTCCCAAGTCATAGCTCCTCCAGCTCTGCACTAAGCCTACACAATATCCCCCATTAGTCATTCATGGCCAAAAGTAAGTGCTATTGTATCTTCACAAAATGTCAGATTAGAAGCATACAGGGAAATATCAGCATATGCTCTATGGAACTCCCCAGGAAGCATACTCTGAAGACTCATCCTTTTGCTTTTCCTGTTTCTAGGCTCTGGTTAATTTCTGCCTTGCTTGACTAATAAAATGTTCACCTTTTGCCAATGTAGTTCCCAACCAAGAAATCAGTCTCTGGAATGAATAATGAATGTATGATAGCCTTAGCCTTTCTCCATGATAAGCTGTTTAAAGCCAAGATATTCTTCAGCCTATCCCAATTAAAAAAATCAAAACAAAATAAAACTTTGAGGGTCAGCTTTTCAAACACAACCTGAGCAAATTAAAAAATCCTTTCTTACTCTTTCACACACAATCCTGGCTCAAACCATTCCTACCCTACCTCCTCTTCAAAGTTAGGTTTTCTTTATCTCTGAGGATGATGTACTTTAAGTGAATAATATAAAAACTATATTAAATAATAAAATGTGTGGCACAGATCATAGGATAATAAATTCAGAGTCAAATTATTGAATCTTAACTGAAAGTCCCAAGTCCTTTAACTTCCTCCATCCTTAAGTTTATGTGTCCTCTCTCCTGGATTCAGACACTGCTATATTCAGCCTTAATTACTTATTCCATTTTGTCCTTTTTTCTTGGTAATCAATTCTTTAGACAACTTTGTTCTCCCCTATCCTCTTCCTATTTCCCCACTTCCCAGCCTCAATCTGCTTTAGACCACAAAGTATTTATTCTAGGATTTACTTATAAAGAAAGGGAGAACATAACAAATGAAGTATCATAACAAGATAGTCATTAGGATTGTGAATCTCAAAATTAAGACTAGGTGGTACTGTACTTAAATTCCCCTGATAGCTATCTAGGATTAACATCTTGTTTTTAAATTAGAATGTCTAACTGCAACCATAACTAGGAATTCTTGCACCCAGAATAATGTAATCAGAGCTGCATGTGATATGAATACTACTATGAAAACCTGAGATAGAGTAGATGAAATGGGAAGGTAGGAAGAAGGATTGAAGATGATGATTGTTATTTGAACCCAGTGAACTTAACTTATTATGGAACACAGAAATTATTTTGGAAATCCCTATATGATAGCAGAGCACCTTGGTGTCAATAAAAAGCAGGTAGAGGTATCTTCCTGAGTTCAAATCTGCAGCTCATCTAATTCTGTTTCCTTCAGTTTCCTCATCTGCAAAATAGGCTAGAGAATGAAATATCAAACCATTCCAGTATTTTTCCCAAGAAAACTTCAAATGGGCTCACCAAGAGTTGGACATGACTGCAACAACTGAACAACAAACAAGATGACAATGATAAAGATCCAATCTAGACCGAGTGAATTCTAGAAGAAAGGTGACTGTTAAGTGATGGTGGGAAAAGAAGGGCCATCAGGAGCAAGAGTGTGCCAATTCCTCCTGATGTATATCATGAGGTATGAGGGAAAAAAGAAGTCAGCCCAGAAGAGGATCAAGAGATACAGAATTTTTGAGAGGAAAACCCCTAGATTTTAGTGATCTGCATAAAATCCAGAGAATATGAAAGGAAGAACTTTAGTAGAAGGGCAGGCAGCTTTTTAGTGTAGGGGGTTTGATAGAGGTTGCAGTGATTGTGAATGTGTTTTGCACTTTGATTATATTGCTCTATAAAAAGAAATCTTCATTACAGACTCTGCCTTCTTGCTTTTGTTGCCTTTCCCTTTTTTACAAGACAGATCAGAGGCCAGCAGAATTAAAAGATTAGATGTTGGCCCTTGAATTGGAGACATTTCTTGGACCCTAAGTGCTTGGTAATTAAGAACGTAAATTCACTTCTGGAGAAGCATGATACTTTCAGATGACTATAAGAAACACAAATAATGCAAATTCCTATATCACAACCTCTAAAGGAGAGTAAGGAAATACTAAGTCAGTGACAGCTTCAAGATTCCCTACCTAATAAAAAGTTCAAGAATTCGGAGACAACAGATTCTAGAGATAAAAGATATTATAAAGATAAAAAAGGTAAAAAGATAAAAATGTTTCTAGGTGATACTAGCCATTTCCCCCTCCCTTATTTTGTTTCTTCTCCCTTTGTTAGAATGTTAGCACTACACTGATTGCTCAAATAAAGTTACTTTACTAGGTTTCTATGGACTCTTGTATTTGTATTTCTAACTTCCTTTATTGAAAATATTTAGAAAACATTTTTAAAATAAACTTTCATTTTTCCCATGTAAAATTATACTCAGGTTTGCTAAGTTTTATTTTTGGTTGTAAGTTAAGTCAATATCAATAAACATTTTTTAAGTACCTACTATATGCCAGGAAATGTGCTAAGCACTGAAAACATAAAAAAAGTAAAAACAAACAAATCTGTTCTTGATGGTAAGGAGCTTACAATCTAATGAGAGAAACAAACTGTAAACAACCCTATTAAATATATAAATGAGATAAAATACAGGATAAATTAGATATAATTTTAGAGAGAAAATATTAACATTAAGGGGTGGTGGTATCAAGGAAAACTTTTTTTTTCATTTTAGTATCCATATTTTCTTGTTGTGTAAGAAAAATTAGACCAAAAGGGAAAAACACCATGAGAAAGAAAACAAACAAACAAACAACAAGATGAAAATACTATGCTTCAATCCATATTCAGTCTCTATAATTCTCTGTCTTGATATGAATGTCACTTTCCATATCAAATCTGTTGGAATTCCTTTGAATCACCTCATTGTTGAAAAGAGCCAAGTCCATTATAGTTCATCACTACATAAGTTTGTTATTGCTGTGTGGTTCTCTTACTTCTATTACTTCACTCACCATCAGTTCATGTAAGTCTCTCCAGGCCTTTCTGAAGTCATCTTGCTGATCATTTCTTATAGAACATAATATTCTATAACATTTATATATCATAACCTACTCAACCGTTCTCCAATTGATGGGCATCCATTCAGTTTCCAGTTTCTAGCCACTACAAAAAGGGCTGCCACAAACATTCTTGCACATGTGGGTCCCTTTCCCTCCTTTATGATCTTTTTTGGAATACAGACCCGGTAGAGACATTGCTGGATCAAAGGATATGCACAGTTTGACAGCTCTTTGGGTACAGTTTCAAAATGTTCTCCAGAATGGTTGGATCAGTTCACAACTCCACTAAGAATGCATCAGTGTACCAGTTTTCCCATATCTACTCCAATCTTTATCATTGTTTTTTCCTGTCATGTTAGCCAATCTGAGAGGTATGAAATGGTGCTTCAGAGTTGTATTAATTTGAATTTCTCTAAACAAGAGTGATTTAGAACATTTTTTCTAGTGACTAGAAAGGGCTTTAATTTCTTCATCTGAAAATTGTATATTCATATCCTTTGATATTTATCAATTGGGGGAGGACTTGTGTTCTTATACATTTGAGTCAGTTTTCTATATATTTTAGATGTAAGTAGCAGTAGCCTTAAGGTCACCCCTTATTTGTGAATTCTGTTACCCAGCTTTCAAAAAAGACTATGGGAACTCCTGGACAGAAAAAGCTTCTGGGGTGGGAATGGAGGGGGTGGTAGACAACAGGATCATAACTCTGACTCTGAACATGAAGAACCATTAAAAAAGCTAAGTAAGCTACAACACGAGGAACTAAAGTACTTGAACTTTTTCTCTGTTATTACTGAGTAGTTTGAACCTTGCAGAAACAATAAGAAACAAAAGTGACTCTAGCACATTCAGGATTTATTTCCTTTTTAGGAAAGCCCAAATCCTCAGGGTAGTACCATAAGGCTAGGTGGGTCTCTAGGATGAATTGAGACTTTTTAATGTGCATTTTACAACTGAAGAAACTAAGGCAGAGGTTACAAAGCTATTTAGCATCTGAGGAAAAAATTGGATTCAGGTGTTCTTGATTTCCCTAGTGTTCTATCAATTGTACTACCTATCAACTGCCTCTGGTTCCTTGAATTCACATTCTTTCCATCTACAGAGTATTTATAAGTAAGGATAATTTTATTTTATCTGCAGGAAAGTGGGACTCACTAAAGAGGCAGAATTCCATTGATTGTGGTCTCCTTAAAATACTATGTGACTCTTCCACCTTTCCTATGGAATGGAATAAAGACCATACTAGACCCAATATGCATTAATATGATGAGTGCTTTTATAAGAGCTATAAACTCTTTATAGGAGCTGAATCTCTATCTATGGAGAATTAAACATGAGATATAGTCAAGAAATATTCTGATACTTCACAGAGACAATTCTGGGTCACTCTTGAGACTGAACTCCAGCTATATATCAGACAAGGTTTGGAGTACTGCTTCATGGATTATATTTTAAAGGATCATCTAGAATCTCTGATTCATAGGAGAGGGGTTGCTTTATTCTTTAGTAATTGGATCCTTTCCTTCTTTTGAAGAATATTTTTTAAATTAAGCTTTCTGTTATTCTTTCTGCTTTCATATATTCAACACTTCCTTATCCTCCAGGTGTGGAATAGTCCTTAGCAAGCACTTTGGTATAAATGATCCTAAAGAAACTTTGTAAAATAATGTGTTGAGCAAGGTCCACCCATTTATAGAAGCTCTGGATTTGTACATGAGATTGTTGATTTGGAGAGCATTCAAGAACTGTGCATTGGAGACACTGATGAAAACTCTTTGGAGGGGGAGATGCTTGAAACTGGAGAAGGCAGTCAGGAAAGTGGCTAATTATTTCATCATATGTGTGTGTGTGTGTGTGTGTGTACTCTGGCAGTACACACACACACACACACACACACACACACACACACACACACACACACGAGTACATGGAGCTTTCTTCCTAAGTCCTCAGAGAAAGTAGTATACAGACTGAACAATGACCAAGAGAAAATTTAGTTTGATTTTCACGACATGCAAATTATAGGAAACCGATAGGTAAGGGAGTTAATCAAAAGAGTTCTTTCATCAACTTGATGTGGTTATGGGAGAGTAAGCCCAATTTTCAAGCTTTGCTTTTCCTTATGAAGAGGGCACAAATATGTTTGGCCCATTTGAAACTTACTGGGATTTGCTGGACATGTTTTGTTTGGCTTTCCTATTGTGAAGCACAACTTCATACTGAGCTCATAAAGAGTCATCTAAATCACAGTATTCTCTGCCTTTTCCCTTTTAAGAGGACACATCTAAATATAACAAAACTAAGGTCAGATCTCATTTCCCAGGTTAGAAGTTGGAGCTTTTATACTCTGAGAGCTGTTAATTCCTGCCCTGGAGAAGAGATTTGCCCTCAACCATAAGATTCAAGAAGTGAGTTTTTCTACTCAAAATGTCTAGACATAGGGGACAGAAACATGCTTCTTTCAATTATGTTGCACAGAAGGGAAACCACATTGCCAGGTGGTAAGAATTCCACAAATACAATCTTCTCAGTTTTTGAAAGAACTAGTTTTTAGTTGCCTCATTGGATTCCAAGAGTATGAGTTCTAGAGTTTAGCCTTCCAGGGAGAGAGTATTATCCAGTTGAAAACAAAAGGATAAAGTATATGGGCCCACAAAATGAGAAATATGAAGGAATTAAAGCTGTAACATAGGAGCAAAAGATTTGGACTTTGCTTACAAGTGAATCTTTTGGATTCTGGGGGTCAAATAGGGAAGGGAAATGCAAGCTGTTAGGACAAATGTCTATACAGATATCTGGAGTGAAGTGGGATTAACTTGTCTAGAGATCCAGGTGTATTTCCCCTCTTAGAAGTCAAAGATCTTGGGGAAATATCATGAGTATAGAAGCCTGATATATTCCTCAGGTAAAAAAAATAAATAAAAGGCCTCAGAAATCTGGTGAGGCTAATTCACAGAATGGCATAGAGTCCAGAGAACAATAAGAACTCTTGAGAAAGTAGACTTCTGGGAGGGGCTAGAATTCTATTGAATTTTTTATGACCAACTAAAATGGTCATTTTCTGTAGGTGGAATAAAGGCTATACTGTATCCAAAATTGTTACCTCAAGTGCTTTGCCAGGAACCAGGTTATCTGTATCTGTGGAGATGTACCCAAGAGTCAAGTTTCTTATACTCTGATTTCCTAAGAGTATCTAATAACTAAGTAGAGCTATAAGCCAAGGAGTTATGATTTTGAAAAATGTTCCCAAGATTGGTCTTGGACCTAGAATTCTGGGTTTTAGAATAAAGGAAATATTAACAACCAAAATTTTGCAGTGGGCAAAATAAAAAATGGCAAAGATTAGGGAAAGAGTAAAGCTACAGCTGTTTCCTGTGAAGGAAAAGGTATATATAGGGATAGTAGGGTTGGCAGTTGACAAGCCATCTTCATCTTTGCTACTGATTTTCCAGGCTAAGCAGTGGATATGAGCAATCAATACACCTCATTGGAAAATTGAGCACATTTGATTTATGCGAAAGTCACAGTATCCTGGGTATGCTTCCATTCATGTCAGTCCCTAGGTTAAAACTGATTGCACCATACTATGCTGTATGTCTAACTCAGAGGATAGTAAAAGTATTTGCCATTGAACACGGACAAGGCAATTCCACCTAGATGACCTGGATTAAGTTTATAGCTCCATTCTTATAGCCACAGAGCTCCATTATCTAATGTTCTTTGGTTCTTATGGAAGAAGCTTTGTTTTATTTTTTTAAAATTTATGTACATCCTAAACTATAGGTTAATCTCAAATTCTTTTTCTCTTTCACTAAGGGAATGAGACAAAATAGAAAATGTTGTTCCCATTATGCTTCCCAGATCCCCAATCAGAATATGCATGAATCCTTACCTATTTGCAAAAAAAAATTTCTTCCCACAGCCCCTACTTGAACATCTCGATGTTATTTCCCTCATGAGTAAATATTGTACTGTCTGAAATTGAGATGTACTTCAATGCTGCAACAATTCTGGGAAGATACCTATAACATGTTAACCATGACTTCCTTTTGTAGATTGGGGTGAAGAATATTAACCAGAGACAGATGATGTAAAATAATGTTTCAAAATTTACAGAATTTTCAACAAAAAACTGTTCTAATAACATTAAAGGTCATGTGATGTGGTGTGAGAGTGGGAATGAGATATTCTCGTTCAGAGAAATTTTATTCATGACTTTTTTTAGTAGCTCAGATCAGTTTTTAACTAATGTTTTAAAGATTTGAAATTATTTTAAAGTATCTAAATAACATTAAACTGAAAAAAACTTGACAGTTATATGGATAACTATTCAATTGAGGAGGAACCAATTTGGATAGAAAGGAGAGAAATCAAAAAGGCATATAAATGACACCACTCCATTTCATTGATTTTATGAACATTTATTTGAACATTTATTTGACATTTAAACATTGATAAACATTTAGGATATCAACATATACATGCATAATATAATTAGGTTACGGCACTCCACAATAGATTTACGGGGACGATAACTTAGTTGGATAACTAAGTCGTTTACGGCACAAATTCACCAGCACCAATCGCGATATAGCCCTTAGCCCCAAATGGTTTTTAACTCTAGAGTTTCATAGAGTTTTACTCTATAGTTTACTCTACAGTTACTTATCCTATAGTTAAAAAGAGAAATAACATCAAATAGAGAAAGATACATTTAACATAGATATTAGTATCAGTTTAAGATTTATGTAGTGCCAAGAATGTATTAAGCAGCTACTGACAATCTAGAAAGGACAATCTAAGAATTACTTAAAACTACTGGCGCTGAACAACAAGAACATTGAAGGTAAAGGTATACAGAGTTTGGGGGTTGGATTTTTTTTTTTTTGGCATACTTAAAAGAACTACATTTACTCAGGTTTTTTTTTTTTGTTTGTTTTTGGGTTTTTTTTTTTTGCATTTTTACAGTGTTACATTGTCACAAAAATACACATCATTATCACTGGAAGGGACCATAGACCCTTCTTTTACAAACACACAAATTTACAATTTGGCATATTAACATTGTGCCAATTTCATAGGACCCAGGGGCCCTGAGAGGTGCTAAGTGATTTGAGAGAGCTTTTGCTTCACTCAGTGATCTTCACTCTTTGCTCCTCTACAAGGACCTCCAATTCAGTATGTTCCCAAAGGAAATTCTTAGACATAATGTTAAGGAAAATTTAATGTCTAAGATTTGACACCCATTGATCTCATTTAGTTATGAGAATGGGACATCTGAAAATTGATTTGAAGTCTTTGGGGGAAAGGACACTCCATAATTATTGAAAATTATAAAAAATAAACAAAACCCAAGAGCTCTAATTTGGACTAGCAGTACATGAGACACAGGCCCGAGTTACTCTGCCTCAAATCAACTGCTATAGGTTCCATAAAATAGGAGAATGGTTTAAAATATAATTCAACTCAATTTTTTTCTTTCATATTCAAGACACTAGCTGTTTCCTTTAAATGTGTCTCTCTACTTCAGGGAATCTTGTCGTCAAAAGACTCTAATCCAGCCTACTACCTCACTTTCCCATTCAATTGGACAAGTGGACTCCATTAAAAAATGAAGTGAGCAATCTGCGCCTGGGATCCTAGTTGCCTGGTAATGTTGTTATAAGGAGCAAAACGGCCCAAAGGGAGCACCCGGGAAGATACTCACTGAATTCTCTCTCACAATCTCTTGCACACAGCCACCTTCTGTGGATAAAGCCTTTGTACAACCTCTCAGCACCAATGCAAATCCTTTACAGTTTGAGATCGCAAAAATGTTAGAATTAGCCAATAAATTTCATGGAAGGGTTAGTATATATGTAGTACCAATCTAGGTGCTGTGAGGTTATATAGAGAAGTACATGTCTGGTCCTGACCCTCAAGTAGTTTAAAATCTAGTTGGGGAAAAAAGATACACACATACATAAAAAGTTAAATTACAACTCAGAACAATGAATAAATCTTTGTAAGGCAGCATACAATTAAGTAAAAGATGAACAGTATGAAAAGTGTATTATGAGTTTATATAATTGTCCTTTTTCAGTAGTCAGAAAAGATAAAGAAAGTAGATTTGGGGCAGGCCTTGACAAAATGTAGATTCTAAAGGAAAAAACTTACTGTAAAATATTTCCTAGGTAAATAGTTTTGGTATATATTCGAACATTTTATTTGAAAGGTAAATTCCAAAGAATAATTTTTTTGTGTATATTACATTTGTATAACATCAGATTTAAAGAACAAGAGGGGAGGAATGAGGAAAAAACCCAATAGTTGTGTCAATGTTACATCTACTTAAGAATATAATTTATCAGGATTCAGAAAAACTTTATCAATAGACGAAACAAAATATGGATTTCTTTGTTTTTTTTCTTTTGGGTGTATAACTGAATTTTGCAGATAATGCTTTCATTTTAGAATTCTTAACATTTTTTATTTGTTCTGGAGATCTAGATCTCTGTGCAATCTTTGGCAATAAAGTAAGAAAATACCTATAAATGATTTTCTAATTATCATGCAGAATAATTACATAAGTAGAACATCAAATTGCTTCTCGATTTAGTCTCCCCTTTTATAATCGTCCAACTAATGCAATTAAGATGCAACAGATGGATTTAAACTAAACAATCTAGGAAACTGAATGTTGATAAATATTAAATAATATACAGTGAGGCATTAGATTCATTGCTATATAATTGATTGGCTTTGACCTTGGGTACATATTAATGATTTGGAAAGTTTATACTAAGGATGAGATATTGGGTCCAAGCATTCAACTGAGCTCTATTCCTCAGCAGCAGAATGATGTTTCATCTGAACTAGAGGCATCTGTATACTTTCACGTAAAGTTTTCCTGACCACTTTAGAAATCACACAGCCAGTCACTTAAAAGCTTCTAACCAAGTGGATGTAAGTCACACTAACTGAACATGGCTGAGTGGCTGCCATCTATGAAAAAAACGACTGTACCCAGGATTGTGGTATTATGCATTTTTCTGATTCAATGTATTTACAAACATACAAAACTCGACAGTATTGATCAAATTAATGCCTAGCTATTTTCTTTAACTTTTAAATATTATTAAAATTCACTTGATTACATATATTCTACAACATACTCAATATTGTAATGTTGGTATTTACATTTGGCCAAAAGAAAATTATACGTTAAATAAAAATTGCTTAGCTTCGAATGGGTAGCAACATTCATCACAATCTGTAATATCTGAACCTAACAATGTCAAACCACCTCTTAGAAGTGATATTGTTCGACAATGCAGGCAGGTGTATCTTAACAATAGCAGTGAGATGTAGAATAAAGCACATTCACTCCAGCGGACTATTGAGAACCCTTTAGAGTTTTCTTTCCCCAAACTTGTTAGAGACCACCTTCACTTATCCATCACTCTTTAATTGGGGTTCTATGCTAACAAGCAGATTTTTTGCTTTGGGCTTGTTTTTTGTATGTTTTTCTCCATTAGTATCTGACTCGCCTATGATCCTAGGATCACCTCTCTGTTTGGTATGGCATCTGTCTCCACAAGAAAAAAGAAGACACAGTTATGAGAGAGGTTACCACATAAGCAACAAAATAACTTGGTTTTTATTCTTCTGAGTTCACACATGTCACATTTACTTCAAAATGTAATTTGATCATTGAATACTATTCTGATTTTATATTTCCTTTTTCCTCTGGTATGCTCATCTACATCTCTAGTACTTGCTACACATCAAACTTAGTATTTTGTACTAATACTATATGCAACCAAACCTTAACTATCCTGATTCTGCTAAGATTTATTCATAGTATAAACATTTCTAAGGCCATTTTATTCGTCTTAGAGTTTGGAATCAGAGCCCCCTTTCAGGAATAAAGGACCCATTGATTAGATTAACTTTTGATAGGTTTTGTTTGTTTGTTTGAACCAGATAAAATATTGTATTTCCAATATAGATATTTCTGATTCAGCATCCACTCAATCTCATGAAGAAACAGTCAAAAAGTTGGCAGCTATGATGCTCAACATCTAAACCAAGATGCCCCTAATTCTATAGCATGCAAGAGTATAGTTGCTAAGAAGTTCAACTGACCATCCATTTTAAAAGGTGTTAAATAAACTGGTACAGGTAAAGAAATAAGTTTAATTGGATTAAATTGAAGTTATGTATTGATATGATTTCAATCACTGAGGGAGAGTATTGAGGAAATCATTTTTAAGTCTCAATTTATTTTGTTGTAATTTTAAAGGTCTTTCAACTTTATGTACTAGAAAATAATCATACATGGTATCATTTTAAAAAAAATACATGAACTAAACTGGGAGACTGATGGGATGGTATACTTTTGATTAAAATTAGAACTGGTAATTATTAATAAAATTTGTTTTTTTTGTTCCAATTGTTTAGGAATCAAGAGGGACATATATAGGATTCCCTTGCATTTTAGGGCATCATGACCACAAATATATACACAGGGCATGCCATTTAATTGTCTTCCCACTGCAGCGTGAAAAGTATTTAATATAGACTTTCAGTTAATTAGCCATTGTGTAAGGCTTTAAGATGGTAAGATGTTAATTTTGCTTATGTAATCTTTGGACCCTCACAACAACCCTGTGAGGTAAGTACTACAGGTATTAGTATCCCCATCTTAAGGATGAGGAAACTAGAGGCTTAGAGAGGTACAAGATGACTTACCTCGCCTCTCACAATGCTCTGATGACATTAAGCATTTAGCACACTGTAGTACCACCTTAAGGATATACTCTTTCCCATGGCATGTTCAAAAAAAATAAATAAATAGAAATGAGGGTACAGTGAATAGAAAAGAATCTAAAAAGGGTAAAAGCCTTTTAAAATAATCAGTATATAATGATATTTAAGAATTTCTCAAAGGGAGGGGATGCCTAGAAAGTATTACTTGTGAATTGTCAAATTTAAAATTTAATCAGACTTTGAGCTCTCCTGTTAGATTTTTTAAAAAATTCATTTCCCATGTGCATATGGCTTCTTAAATGATTTTGACTCATTAAATGTTGGATCCTGCAAAGTATGATTAATTCCATAAAGACTCAGCCAACAATTTGATTTGCCTCAGGATAATCTCACCTCATCAAGTTTTCTTTTAAAGATGGGACTTGATAAGAAGAAGGTCCCTTCTTAATTAATAGAATATAAATGAAGGTATCTTACATGGTTAACTTACAGCTATTCAAGATCAATCCACTAATTTTTTTAAACTTTTACATTTTTCTTGTTTATTCTTTTTCACCTGTACTATAGACCAAGTTGTGAAGTAAATGCTAGTAGGAATGCCAAGTGAAATGTTGTATACTTATAAATGAAGATGCACTGTACATCTGGGATAAGGGGGAAGTAGTTGAATGGGGAAAAAATCTTGCATCAAATTTTTCTGATAAGGATTTGGTATCCAAGATATATAAACAATTAACAGATATATATACATATATATATATATATATGTCTCGTAGATCAATGTATGAAAAAATAACAATCACCTCAAAGTACAATTAGGCTATTTTGCTCCTGCACGGATAAAGTAAAAAATGAATAACTTACCTTTATAGCTGTGCATTTACCCTGCAAGGATTCAAACTGGCTACATTCAGATACCTTCAGTATAAATTTTCCAGATCTATGAACCCAAAACTCATGTTTTAAAAGAAACTATTTGCCAGATTTTATTTGATTAACATTTTAGTAATATGGTCTTGTACAGGGTTTTCAAAAATTCCTTGTGGACTTGTAAATTTCATTACCATAGAAATGATCTGTAAAAACTGATTTAAAACAAATCTATTCAAATTTAGGACAATGGCATTATATGGCTGGACTCTTTTTATAAGAAAAAGTATTCTTATTTCAGATCCAATGATGAAAGAAAAAAGGCTATCATAGATAAGCTATGCCAAAGCTAACAGAATTTTAGTCTGTCTTTTTAGTGCCCAATTGTTCCAATGAATGATCTACATACATTGTGAATGTATAGCAGATCTCGAGTTATTTTTTCCAAGATAAATTATTTGATAGAAGAAGATCAACTGTACTATTCTCTAATCACTTTCTTTCAATTGAAGGTGGGTAGAGATAAAAGTAATTTTGCTAAGAACAGATTTTTTTCGATAGAATTTAGAACTAGAATTGCCGATGCAATCAACTTTCAAGAAAACACAAGTCACAGCCTGTCTGCGTTACAGATTCTTCAACTCTAAAATGAGAGGACTAGACCAGATAGATAATTCATGAGGCTCCATTAGGATCTCAGATCTAGAGCTGGTCAAAAACTATCTACCTACAATCTCATTTCACAAATGAGACTCAGAAAAATTAACTGATTTGTCCAAAGTCACATAGGTAGTACTATTTGGACTGTGGTTCTTGTCGGCTTTAATTTTTGTTAACTTTGTTTGCATAGATGTTGTACTACCTGTGTGACCCTGGGCAAGACATTTAACCTTCCAGAGCCAGGTTTAACATTGGTAAAATGAGAGCATGTCTTAGATGGTCCTCTGCAGGCCCTCCCAGCTCTTTAGGGGTCTTATCAATTACCTCTCTAGTCTGACTGTCATTTTCAGTCTGAGGAACCTGAAGCCCAGACTGGTTCTGATTACTATTAAAGCCTCTGATCTTATACCTCACATGTGTGGTAAAGTAATATTTATCATAAGAATGCTTAATGAATGAAAGATAGTAAATTTTATAAAGATTTTTGATGTGGAATGGATATTACAGTTTTACACTTAGAAGGTTTTTTTTTTTGTTTTTGATTGACCAACTTAGTGAAGATGGAAGACAATTTTCTTGTACTTACCCCAAAATCAAGTAACGTCAGTCACTGTATTTGAGTCACAATACCTAGTTATCTTTAATTGCCAAAGAATGCATGGTTTTTCTTCTGTCATCTCCATTTGCTAAATTTTAAAAATCAATGTGGGTCAGGATTTTTGAAAATTATTTGATCGATTTACAAAAGTCATTTCCAAACAATTACATTTAATTTAAAATAAACAAACTTTATTTATTTACTTTCCCATATATCCTCAATGGGACTTCAAAATCTTATTTTGCTGGATTTAACACAAATGCTCTAAGTCAATCAATGGTTCAACATGATGAAATCCTGTTTAATCCCTGATGAAAGGTAGTCTATTTCTGCTATTTAAATCCATGTTATGGGGGGAGAGGGGGAGAGAGAGAAAAAAAAAACTTCAGGATTATAATCAAAGTGTTAAGTGACACATAATTTAAAAGTTTAAGTTGTTAGAGGGTTTTGTTTTTGTTTTCTTTTCAATCACATCTAATTTTTTGTTAGGAGAGTATATGTCACTATTTCAATAAAGTTCACAAATATCTGCCAATTGAATAATGAATTATTTTACAGTAAGTGTTTTAATCTTTAGCAAGTTTGTTTTCTTTAGTAACTAGACTAAGGAATCACGTTTTTTTGAGGAGCTCTGTCATCTGTTTCTGTAGTGAGCTCATGAAACATGATCTGTCTAGTAGTAGGGTCTATACTGGGAGCAGTGCCCACCACCCCTAGAGTGATGGCCCTGGAAGTGCTGGTAGTGTGCATTGTGCACATGCTGAGACAGCCCAGACCAAGCCACATGCTGAGAGGGGTGAGCCTGATAATGGTGCATGTCAAAGTACTGAGGAGCCAGCTGATAGGAATGCTGCATGAGAGAATTGTCTTGCCTGGGCTGAGGAGCAAACAGAGAGGGAGGGGCATCCTGGGCCAACCTGTGCTCAGCATTGTAAAACTGCCCCGCTGTCTGGGACCTGGAGTGGCTGGACTTGTGGTGTCTGCCCCGGGAGAATTCTCGGTGGTACTCGCGTTTGCTGTAGCAGCTCCTTCCAGCCTCTCGAGGCTGGGGGCACCAATGAACAGGTGCCTCTCCTCCATAAGCACCTAGCAAGGGAAAAACAGCCATATACAGAAAAGCAAAAACAAAACAAAATTCTAATACAACTAAGATACATACATACATATGTGTATATATATATATAGGCATATCTTTTCTCCCCAGTGGACCTTCTGTACTTACTCAAAAGGCAACAAAACTCCAACAAATCGTTCTCTGTGATTTTTCCTATCATTTCCCACATTATCCAGTAGTTACAGAACAGAAAGCATATGGGTTTAAAACATTTGAATGAAAAAGAATTCAAGATAGCTCTGGGTTTTTCATATTACTTTTTTAAAATTGCTGTGAAATCCATTTTCTGGACTAAGCAATTCCCAAGTAATGTTACATTTACACACCGAGATTCTGATAGTCAGGCCGGTACTCAGCAGCAGGTCTGTACTCCTGGTGGTACTCAGCAGCAGTGGTGGCAGCGGCAGCAGCAGCGGCAGCAGCACGGTATTCCTGTGGGTATTCCTGGGGGAATTCCTGGTATTCCTGGGGGAATTCCTGCTGCCCATACTCTACCTGCCCAAATTCTGCCTGGCCATATTCCTGACCCCCAAACTCCTGACCGAACTCCTGGCCAAACTCCGGGCAGTATTCCTGCCGGAACTCCTGCTGGAGAAGCTGCCTATGATCATGCTGGACCATCTGCCTGCGATCCTGCCTGTGATCATGGCGGCTGGAGTGCCTGTGATCATGTCTGCTAGACTTCCTCTGATCCTGTCGGCCACCTTTCCTCTGATCTCTGTGTGCACCCTGTCTGCTTTCCTGCTGGGTAGTTGTTCGTTCCCGGGCACCCAGTCTAGTGTCCTGACGGGCACCCAGTCTAGTGTCCTGGCGAGAAGCCTGCCTAGTCTCCTGTTTGTTCTCCTGCTTCTCTTCCTGCTTCTCCTCCTGAGCCTCCTCCTGAGCCTCCTCCTGCTTCTCCTCCTGAGCCTCCTCCTGAGCCTCCTCCTGCCTAATCTCCTGGAGGGCAAGCTGCCTGGATTCTGCTCTGAAACCCTTTCGACCATCTCTGCTGTAGCTGGATCTGCTCTTTGACCTGTACTCTGCCCTCTGCTTCTTCCGATTCCGTCCGTAGTACTTCTTTTTGCTCTTAGCTGCTTTTTCTTTTTCATCATCACTGAAATCAATAGCCTGTAGGGTGAAAAAGTACATTATCCTAAACTACATGATAATCTCATTGATCCCTGAAGCAATTAATACATAAGAGGGATTCCAGATCTACATTTTTAAAAATGCATTATGTTAATTAAATAAGCAAAATTCAAGTTC
The DNA here is from genome assembly GCA_023553655.1 of Myrmecobius fasciatus. Lineage (NCBI taxonomy): Eukaryota > Metazoa > Chordata > Mammalia > Dasyuromorphia > Myrmecobiidae > Myrmecobius > Myrmecobius fasciatus. The sequence continues at coordinate 21,366 of JAJPUD010014775.1, forward strand.
ACCAAGTTAAGCAATGTTAATTTTGGTTTCAGTAATGAGAACTATTATTTGTATTAATAGTTCATAATGTTTGATGATGAACTGGCAAGATAAATTTCAAAGCATTTCTGGAAATCCATTAACCTACCTACACTGCATAGAAAAATGACCTTAAACCTAGGAACACTTGGCTCCATTTTCTGCCTCTCATACATACTAGTTATGTTACTCCAGTGAAGATTCTTAAAATCTCTTGATGCTTTAATGCAACCTTCCCAGGTCATGAAGTTTCAGAGAAAGTAATGACTCTCTTTATTCAGCAGTTGCTAACATTAATGAAATCAATGGTCTGGTTCCCTAAAAGTGTGATAAATCAGAAAAAAATGGACTTACTTCAGGTGGAGGCTCTAGGTCATTCTTCCAAGAAGCATCAGAACCCCTATCCCTAGAAAGGTGGGGGGGGAAAGCAATGCATATTATGTAATGATATACCCTCAAGGAAGAGAGAAAATCGTAATAAAACAAACAGCAAACACTATAAAAAATAGAAGCACTAAAACCATGAAATGTAGCTATGACAATTAAAATTATGTTAAGAAATACTTACCTAATCCTGTCTGTGAATATGTATCGAGTGAAGTGCTGGATCGAGGGGGCAAAATACATGATATCCCGGATTTTGATATCCTTTCTCTTGATATGTTCCAAGCAACTGAACCGCAGGACATAGAAGGGATGTGCAACAGGCCCAAAGATTTCGAAAATCTGAGGGTAGAGCATTAGGAGAGGAGTAAACATCAGAATGTGCAACAACAACAAACAAAAGGGTCAGCTTAGCTTTAAACTCAATTTGATATTTCTAGAGCAAAGATTTAAAGGCCATTTTGTCGAGGTTAACATAATTCAAATAGAGTGTTCAAGGAGTAGGTATGTTATTGAAGAGACCTGTATCCTAACTGCTACTCACTGTGAAAATTATAATCTCTTTTCTCAGTTATTAGGAGGAAAAAAAATCTGTCGATATGACACTGTCAAATACTTTGGGCAAAATTTTATTTTTAAAAATCTGTACAAACCTTTCCAGCAGCATGTCGGTTGCTCTTGAAGATCATGCTATCTTCACAAACTGGTGGTAGGTCAGTCACAGATTCAATTATCACTGAAAAACCAGACCAAAGAAATAATCAGCTGCATTTAAAAGAAACTTTAGTCAAATGTAGTTTAGATGTAAATGTAAATGTAATGTTAAAGCTGATAATTTCAATGCAAGTTAAAACAAAAATTGAAGGCAGGATCTTATACCTTAAAACCTATTCTTGGATATGAGAAGTATGCTATTAGCTAAGAAGAGGTCTTACTGTTTATACAACATAGCTAATCCTATAAATCACAAAATTTTTAGAAGTATGAATTCAACTATATTATATGTCACCAAATGTTAGCTTTGAGCATTTACAAAAGCAAAAAAAAAAAACAAAAACAAGAACAAAAGCAAAAACCTGAAACATTTTAGCATATCAAAAAAGCTTCATTTTTAGAAATTCTTCCTACATTTAAGACTTTTCCCATTCCCACCCTTACCCCAACCCCATCCCCTAGAGTATTTCCTTTTATCCTGCCCTCAGGCATTATTTGATGACACATGAAAAGCTTTTACAGGACTCAAAGCATCTTCTGCTGGCACAGGTGGTGGAGCAGGTATGGGTTGCACAATAATATGGTCTTTTTCATCACAGCCATCTCTTTGAACTTCCCAGATTCTATTGATTATATTGTACTTTTTTTTTTCTTAAAAAAAAAATAATAATCTAGACCCACTGGAATCTCTCACTGATCTAATTCTGATCTAATAAAATCCTAACAAGAAAATGCAAAGAATAAATACTTTTACATACATATATGGAATAAATTATTTGAAAAGTACAATTAATTTTGTTAGATGAAATATTTATGTGTGGTAATATATTAAATTTATTCATTGGCAATAAAATTAGCGAATTAACAAATTCTGGGTCTCATGGAGCCAGAAATAAAATTGAGGATGAGGGAAGAAGCATTTTGTCTTACATGGCAAATACAATGTTTTATATTTCTTAATTTAAAACAGCTCTACACATTTATCACATTCAAATATGTAAAAAATCACTGAGGACTAAAAGCCAACTTGTGATCCAAGATTGATTTGAGCCTATGCTTTTCATCTTTTAAATAGTCTTTTCTCTAATGACATGGAACAATAAAAGGGAGAACTCCAATTCTTGAGATCTGAATTCTATTCTTAACTCTGATTTGCTATGTGATTTTATTTAAGTTTCTGTGCCTCAATGTCAATGTAATTATGTACTTCTTACCTGACTCACAGGTAACTGTGATGACAAATCACTTCATTTGGTATTTTTCTTCATCATATTTTGGGATAAGTGGTATATTAAATTCTTACATATTTTGAAATTTTGAAAATTGTGTAAACTTTATGTAAAGTACTGACAAAACCAAGAGAATCCAAGAATTTCATGATTCCTAAAGAGCAGTACAAAAATCACAGTACTTAAATATAAAGAAAATCCTTTTTACCTTTTCCTTAATTGATTGCAAGATAAAATAACAAAGAAAATATAGATCACTAAGAAAATGTGTCAAACATTTAAGTACAAATAGTGAATATTATTAACAAAATATTTTACATACCTAGTTTTTCGATAATACCTGAAACCCTCCCAAAGGGCTGTAGTTCAACACTTTCAGGCAGAATGAGAGTCATATCATCTGCTGGAGCAGGTGCCTACAAATAAAAGTGTTAATTTAGCAACTAAAACCAAAAGGGAAATCTACTACTCACACTTATAACAACACTTTGATGTTTACAAGACATTGCATACATGATCTCATATGAATCTCATAATAATCTGAACAAAATAAGTAATTCAAGTCATGCCATTCTCTTTTTACAAACATTTTCCTGATGACACGAGATCTTTCCTACTAGGGATATAGCTGAATCCATATGACCCGGGAGAATGCATGGGGCTATAGGTCAACTTACTTGTTCCCATCCTATCCCACCCAAGAACTGTTTAAAAAAAATAGCACATTGAAGAGAGAAAGAATTCGGTCTGGACTTTGTATTTCAACTTTAACTACACAATTAATCTTAGTTTATCAACAACTCTAGAGAGAGCACTTTAATAAGCTCCTTTGGAAAATCCTTTGATTGTCTAGACACCATCACTAAAAAACATTAATTAATTAAATGTTTAATTGTGCATGATACTGTTAGGCATTGTGCCAATAGAAGCATACTAAGCCATTAAATTCTCCTCTAAAAAGACAATGCTTATTATTTAACGTTTATGACCTCCCTCAGAATTCTCATCCTACTTTTTCCAAAATTACTGTCACTGGTCAAAGGCCATGAGAAGGTATTTGAGAATTAGCTCACAAAAATCCATAAGTCCCATCTCAACAACAAAAAAATTAGTGTAACAAAAATAATTTAAAGGATAAAAAACAATTTTCTGTAATTCACTGATTTACATAATATTTCTGAAAAATAACTTTCCAAATGGAATCATATTTTAAATGCATAAAAGGGATTACTGAAGTAAATTAGGGAAATTATTGCTTCTGGACCACAAAGAATCATTGTCTAAATAATCTATTAAGAAAAATATTTTTACTGAGCAAGATATATCTGCATTTTTATTTTAAGTGGGACATGCAAGGAGAATGCTTTCCCCCACACCCCCAGTCTTTCTCCAATGACTCCAATACCTTATAATGAACTGCCTAACTTTGGGTAGCAGGTAGAGAAATTTTAATTACCCAAACTGCTTGTTTCAATTGCAAAGACTACAAAATGTACAGCTCTTATTAGGGCATTCTCTGTACCTCCATAATGAGTCAAATTTATTTGTACACAAACACATCTTATAATTAATTCTAAGTCTTTTAAGACTTGTGCAGCATATATCATTTCTATGGGTCAGTTATTTCATGTTTAAAAAATATGCTTGCCCCAGAATAATTATGGGTTTGCAATAAACTAAGAAAATTGAGACTTTCTCCCCCATTTAAGCAGGGAAAAAACTAATAATTAGAAGAGTGTAACTTTGAAGCACTACTAGAAATGATATGGCAGCCACATGAAGTGACTATAGTTGATTGTGATGTGATTGATCAATAAATGTCAGTCAATTACAATCCTAGCAATAACTTAAAAAAGTTCCATTCTGCTAGGTTTTGGAGGCATATGTGCATTTAAGTGTTATTTTTCTTAGGTCACTTTTAATTTACCAGAGTCAATTAACTCAAATCTAATCCCATTTTAAAACACACAAAAGTCCCAATATTAAGCAAGTAGGGGTTATCCTATATCACATGTTATGATCAATTAGCACTGGGGCGAATTTTCATTTTCCTATGAGGAATAGAATTTGTTCTTTTCTCTGCTAGAGTACAAGATGTTCATGAAGGCTTCTTGGTTAGAGGTAAAATCTCACAGTATATAAGCAATGTGATAATGGAAAAAAACCCAAAAAACCCAGAAGACAGCAAGAATACAAGTTATATGATCACTCACGAATAAACCACACCCTGAAAAATACCTGTCATTTAATCTCGACATTTGTATTGCTTTGACAATTTACCAAAAAACATTTCCATATATATATACATATATATATAAATTATGATGAAATCCACATTTCTATAGTATTTTAAAGTTTTCAAAGTGCTTTTCTCATAACAAAGATGAGACATAAATATTATAACTTTTTCAGAAGTGAGAAGCCTGAAACCAAGATCACAAAGCTAATCAATGCCAGGTCAAGTGTCTTGACTGCACATCCAAAGTCTTTTCATCATCAAAAATGCAATTTCCCATATTTAATCCTAGAACCTTGTTAAGCAGGTAGGACAAGTATTATTATTCCCATTTTAAAGATCAGTGTTAATACTGATGTAAAGTGTAATGTTTCACAGAATAAGGAGAATATGTACTTACTCCTTCATAAAAATTATTTTTTTCATATAGAAAAGTGATGTTATTGACCGACCATCAATAGGTATTATGCCCCATACTGGTTTTTTTTTGTAAGAATCATATTTTTTTTAGTAAGAAATGTTGCTTCAATTCCATTGTCCAATAGCTAATGAAACCAAAGGACTTGTGGAAGGTCACTGCTATTTATGACATCACCTCAACATCTAAGGGATGTTTCCTAAACATATATGTTTTTTACATTATAGAATTATGATGTTAGGCTATGAAGAGTTTGGGGCTAACAATGTGAAGGCAAAAATGCCTAGCTAAGCCATATGAATTTTAATTAGTAGATCATCTAGAGACATTTAAGATTTGTAAGTAGGAATATGGTATTCATTTTTGATAGGCAAACCCCCCTCCTAATATCACTTCTAAAGGTGGTCAAAATTTTGTTGACTTTGGGGAAAAAACACGATAGGTTTTATGGAATGGCCTCCACTCAAAACAGATCCTATACAGCAGAATTTTTATTTGTTTGTTTCTTTTTGATCTTAACTCTCACGTCCTCATTTGTAAATGGGGAAAATATCAAATATTTAAAATAATATAATTCCTAGTGTTGTGGTGAGGAAAACATTTTGAAAACTATATGAATGCACCATCATTTTAATCATTCTTTCAACACATCTGATATACCCAGAAATGCAATTAAACATGTCAACAATGCTGTCACCCATTTCACTTTCATAGATGGGTAAGACTTAGAATAAACCATTAAAACATCTTTTTTCCCCAAAAATAATCTGATTTTATCTTTCTGCTTAGCTCTCCTTTCTTTTATGCACACTGGTTTCTACAAGTTTTGTTTTCAAGACCTTCCTCAGAAACCTCAGTTGAATCCCAGACATTTGCTTGTAGAACTCTGGCAAAGACATAAGCTAATTTACAATGGTTTCTCTCTGGCCCTTCTGGACATCATTTGTTTGAAATTCTTTAGACCACTCTTTCCATCTTAGCTACTGATATCAGGAACGGAATCCAGTCCTCTTACGGAAAAATTTCCTTTCTCCCTTAGTGAGGACATACCCCTTTTCCTCTTTTCAAAATGGACAAAGAGGTCATGCATCACCTCAAGGGCGGAAGGCATAGTTGGGACGACATTCACTCTTCAGAACAAGGATTTTATTAATTTAGTGGTCAGAGAAATAGCCATATTTAACTTTTCTCCAAAATTAAACCCATTTAAAAGACTTAAGTTTAATAAAAACAAAATCTGTTGGACAAAAGCAAAAATTTATCTTAACTTCTGATAAAGCGCCTCTGAAATTAATATGTAATTTAATTCAACAAAGATTCATTAAACAAATACTAGTTCCAAGTAGCAACCACGCCAGTAGCCTGATAACAAGAAACTAAAGCAGTCTTTATCACAATCATTAAAAAATACAGCAAATAATCCTTAAAAGCAGGCTTTTAAATACTACCCCCCAATCACACCCTCAACACCCCTCCCCCAACCAAGGGGTCAAAAAACCAGATTCTCCCAAATTAAAAAAGCATCAGCGACTTTATGACATCATAATCCATTACCGCATCATTCAAATAAACTTTCCATTAAGCAGTTAAGTAGCCTTATGGTTAGACTTTGCCACAGCCTTAGTGGCAGTGTGCCCTGTGCAAACAAATTTACCACCACCTTTCAAGTAACACTGTTCTCCAAGGCAAAAACCAAGAGGAAACAAACCTAAGATGAAATTAAGTTGCACCTATTTAAATAATATTCCTTAAAAAGGATAGTCACATATGACAAAGACTGTTGTGTTTTTTTTTTTCACTTTTCCGTTACTTTATGAAAAAAAAGGCAAACTGAGATTTTTAGGTTACAAGGTGACTAATGCCTTTTTAGGACTAGCATAAGGCAGTCATGGATCAAGGTTGCTGGACAACCAAATTTTAAGTATCAGTAAGGTCTGTAAGAGCCTAGAGGTTTTTTAACGCCCCAAATTTCTTTAAGTGAAAGAACCAGTTAAAGGTCTCTATGATTGTTTTTAAAAGATATACATTTTTATGCATTTTATGTATAATTGCAAACAGAGGCAGACAGGAAATAAACAGCCTCATTGATGTTAATTTTAATACTACCAAAACAAACAAGTGACAGCCAGGACCACACTCGCACAATTATATTGAGTCCTAGTCATCTCTAGATGTATTCCAAGTCTTTTAAAAGACACTGGTGGAGTTTAAAAAAAAAGAAAAATATGAACATCTAATCAAATTTCTGTCTGTTTCTTGAACTGTTTTAACTAAAACAATGATTTCCCATTATTGTTGAGCCCAATTCCCTAACCTATGGATCAGAAGGCATAGTGTGTTGCATATAAATCTGTATGGGGAAAGTGTCAGTAACAACTAAGAGGCAGGAAGAATACATTTCTTTGCCTGGGCATTGGGGAATTTAGAGTAAGTAGTACAGAGTATTGAACTGGAGGGTGCTTAAGAGATTTCCAGTCCAAATCAAGCCTCAATTTCAAAGATTAGTAAACTAAGGCAGTCAGCAATATCAACACCTTTAAAGGCTTATTTTTGAGCCTTTTGAGATAGAAAGGTGGGAAATGGGCTCAGTATGTTTGAAAAATTATGTTAAGAAATAAAGGGAACTCAGATCTTACATCAGCAGCAGGTATGTCTTTCTTTTTAAAGCAGAAGATGCTCTTCTGCTTTGGTGCACGTGCCTGACCATCTTCTTCCTCATCATCTGGGCCATGAAGTTCTTGAATTCTACAGGATGCTGCTGAGATTTCAGAATCCGAGTCGCTGTCAGAAAAAAAGTCACAAATTTAGTAAACTCTTTCCACAACACTAAAATCAGAATACATTTTACCCAAATCCAAAACGGAAAATCCTTGGTTTACTACTTCAAAAGACTTGTTTTACTTCTATTTCTTACCTTAAGAAAATTTCATGAATTAAACCCCCCCTCTAAAAAACTGTATCTCTGGTGGCTATTCTAACAGACTGGTATTCTCAGTCAAGATAAATTATCTCCTGCCCAGACGGTCTTTGAAGTTTTTTTTTTTTTTTTCCCCCAATTTGTTGGACACTTATTTAACACCTACCTTCCACCTTTTGCAATCTTGCAGTTCTCATTTCAACAATATTAACTTCAACTAAATCTAGTAAAAAACAGAACTATGAGAGTATTTTTCTCTCCTGAAAAATACTGGGCCCTTCTCTTGATATATTTTCCCTTATAGAGTTTTTAAAGCACCCTTAACTCACCTGCCCTCTTCAGGGACTCGGATTCTTAAATAGGCATATGCACACCCCATCCCGAGAAAAGCAAAGGCTGTTGAAATTTCATAGACTTTACAAGGGACCATCGATAGCTTTCAGAAATGCTTAAAAGGTCAGGGCTAGCCTAGTGAAACCTCACTTTTTTTCGGGTACCATCACACCGGCTAAGTTTCTGCAAAGTATTTTTGAATTTGCTAGAGGGAGCGTTAGAATTCATCTAGCCCAAGAATGAGGGAGGGATAGAGAAGGAAAGTTTCCTTCTCTTTCCCAAGAAGAAGTGGAGTATGCTGCAGTACTGCACTGGCAATATATACTATCTCTAGCCCAGCCCCCTCAGCACGCCCAGCCCCCTCATCCTGCCCACCCTCCTCCTTGCACCCAGTCGGCTAGTCAATCAGGGTAAAGTGCCAATCCTGGACCACGCCCCCTAACCTACACAAAAAATCTATCTCTTCTGCGGTGTAAAGAACACGGCACCTGGGAATAATAAAAAGAAAAACAAAAGGAAAAAACCAAAAAACCTGGGTCTCCAACTCCATTATATAACACTTTTTATCGGGTAAAATCAAAAACAAGTCACTTAGCTTCTTTGAGATAAATTTCCTCATCAAATGAGGAAACTGGAATCTACAGGAACTATTACTATAATTATTAAAATAACAATCCTTTGCTGTAAGAGTAAAATGAAAAAACATATGCAAAGCATTTTGAAAAAATAACTAAGTACTAAATATGAATGCTGTCAGCTATTCTATCCTGTTCTGCCCGAAGACACTAAATCAGTGAAATTTTGCAGAAAAAATTATATTAACTTTCACCATCCAATATAAATCTCAAAGTAAAATTGAACTAATTTAGCAAAGGAGGAATGCTCCAGGTACTCAGGCACCAAAGGTTTCAATAGGGTTAGGCGAAATGTAAGGTTTCTGAAATAAGCTGCAAAAAATAAGTATCAATATCTTGGGTCCAGACTAGATTCCTCTCTCCCTCCTTTTCAATCTGCTCAAAGTATCTGCTACCATATAAATGTACAGTCTGACTGAAGCTTAACCAATAACTAAGGGGAAAAGGGGAGGAGTTAACGATTAAGGATCAAAGAGCACTTTTTTTGGTGGAGGTAGAATCTGTTAGAAGGGTGCAAAATGACTAATTATCTTCCACTTCAGAGAAGAGGGGCAAAATAGTCCCTCAGATTAAACATCTCCTGAAACATCTTTTTTTAGGGGTGGGTAGGACTGCTGCAGGAGAGAAAAGATTCACGATTGGGAGAGCTATGTAGGAGTGATCATCCCACTAACAATCTATAACTCCCCCGTTTAAGGCAATGAAATTTAAGAAGGGAGGGCTAAAAATTATTGCTACATACACAAAACCTGGGGTGAGGGGAGATGAAATGACTAATAACCCCATCACTTTTTATAATGAGAAACTAAAAGTCAAGACTTTGGGGGGAAGCAAAGAGACATCTAGCTACCCAATAAAACATCACAGAGCAATTTTTGGAAGGGCTTAAAAGCACAGGAAAAAAAGGTCAATAAAGAGCTGTAACTAAGAATGAGTACTGATCATTTCATTAAAAATTGAAAAGCAAGTTTCAAAAAGAAAGGAATTGAATCAGGAGAATAAAATATCATTGCTAAATACTCAGGACTTGGGAAAGAATAATTACCCCAATTTAGGGTTGCAAGGCATTTTTGGGGAAGTACAGAGTATAACTAAATATCCCCAAATTGGGAGGAAGAAGAACCAATAGGTCATTCTGATCAAGGATCACAAAACACTTTTTGAGCAAGAGAAAGGAAAAAAAAGGGTATGTTATAATTTGACAAGAAAAAGAGAAGATTTATCAGCCCAATTAAGGATTATTACAATTCTTTTTTTTTTTTTTTGGTGGGTTAGATTGGAAGCACTACAAGAAGGCAAAACAACATATATTACAAAACAGTTGTGCCGGCGAACAGAGGAAGATAATCACCCCACTAAAAATTGAAAAGCACTTTTAGTGTTGGGGACAGAAATATAAACAATTATTGGTAAATTCCTGTGACTTTGGGAGGAAGGAAGGCTAATCCCCCAGACTAAATGTGCCCCTAAATTACAACTGCCCCTCCCCAACGGAATGGGTGTCAAACAATATTGCTAAACATTTCAGGGGTGGGGGGGAGGAGAACAAGATTACAAGACAAGGAACCATTCAGCCCATTAAGAATAGCAAAGCACTTTTTGACAGTAAAAAGTGCAAAATTCTGATAAGAGAAAAACTCAATTGTCCCAATTAAGGATAGTAAAGTACTTGGAGAAGGGAATTTTGAAGGGGAAGCTAAAAAATTACTGCTAAAGACTTATTTCATGGGGGAAAAAGAAGAGGGCTCTTTGCCCCAATAGACGAGTATTTTTTTTTTAAATAAAGTAGCCAAAACTAAGTTTTTCCTACATACTCGACACTTGGAAGAGAAACACGCCACCTCGACTTACAAAACAGGAAGCATTTTTGAATTGTGCAGTTGGGAAGGGAAAACTTGCCCCATCCATTCATTTGTAACCTGGGCAAAGAGGTGTCTGGGCACAGCAATCCTGGAGAGAACAACAGTTTTGGGGGGAGGAATAAGCGTGGCAGGAGCCATCCAAACTTCTCCTCAAGATCGACGGTTTTGCGGGCAAGTTTTAAAGCCTGCAAAGCCCTTTCTTCGAAAGTTACTGCTCAAGCCCTGATATTTAAGTACGGAAAGAATACAAGACATTTTTTTTTTCTGGAGATGCAGAGACAGAAGGGCAAAAAGTTACATAAGATCCTCCACACTCAGGGACAAAGTGGGGCTCATCAGACACTTTTAGGGGTGGGGGGTGGAAGGGAAGAGATGTCAACAGGTTAAGGGGGAGCCGGGCCTCAGAAAGAGAAGCCCTAGTGAGGAGTGCGCACCCCGGCCACATAGCAGCATGCACCCCATACCCCAGCTCACAGCCCCGCCCCGCCCTCCCCTTCCCGCCCCCCAGGCACACACGCCCATGCCTCAGGGGCTGGGGGGGCCTCTTTTTCACACCTGGCTGAGTCCCAGTTGTGCAGGGGTTTGGCTTGGCTGGGTCCGGGCATGGAGTTATCTTCATAGTCCATGGGCTCTTCCTTGTCCACTTTGCGGGGCTGCTCCCAGACCACCAGGGGCAAGTTGGCATCATCCTCATCCTCATCCTCATCCTCATCCTCACTGTCATCTTCGTCATCGTCAATGATCTTGTGGCTTGGCCCCGGTTTGGGTTCGCACAGTCCTGCCTTGGGATCTCGGATCAGAGAGGAAGGTCCCTCTCCCGGGTCAGGGTCGTTGTCAGGGTCATTTTCGGGGTCGTTGTCACTGGCATGGGTCTCACCGGGATCGGTGGGCTCTACTTTAATGGTCTTGTTCTCCACCTCGGGCTCCTTCTCCATTCCCTTCTTCCCGTCCACTTCCTTCCCCTCTGTCCCATCCACCTCCTTCCCTTCGGTGCCCTCCACCTCCTTCTCTCCTGTCCCCTCCACCTCCTTCTCTTCTGTCCCCTCCATCTCCTTCTCTTCTGTCCCCTCCATCTCCTTCTCTTCTGTCCCCTCCATCTCCTTCCCTTCTGTCCCCTCCATCTCCTTCCCTTCTGTCCCCTCCATCTCCTTCTCTTCTGTCCCCTCCATCTCCTTCCCTTCTGCCCCCTCCATCTCCTTCTCTTCTGTCCCCTCCATCTCCTTCTCTTCTGTCCCCTCCATCTCCTTCCCTTCTGCCCCCTCCATCTCCTTCTCTTCTGTCCCCTCCATCTCCTTCTCTTCTGTCCCCTCCATCTCCTTCCCTTCTGCCCCCTCCATCTCCTTCTCTTCTGTCCCCTCCATCTCCTTCTCTTCTG